>CAUYPK010101214.1:0-40984 GCA_963574355.1 Loris lydekkerianus | reverse complement strand
GACCCATTTTAATTCTATTTTGGTTTCCATTTTTAAAATTTATATAAAAAAAAAAAAAAAAAAAAAAAAAAAAAAGAGAAAAGAAAAAGAGAGAGAGAGAGAGAGCAAAAGAAAGAAAAACTTGTTAAGATATCCCATCAATAAATATATCTTGATGAAATATAAACTTACGGAAGTCAGTCAAGAAAGTAAATATACCAACAACCTCCATATCTATTCCAGCTTTAACCTTTCTCTTGCACTCTCAAATGACAAATTGAATTCTGAACCTTTCCACCTGGATGACCTTCCCACAAACAACTAAAAATCAATAAGCTTAATTGAGTTCTAGTCAACATATGTTTATTGAATTCCTTTCAGGAGATATGGTAGAGGCTGGCAACACAAAGATAACTAAGGTCCAGCCTCTGATCCAAAGGGGTCACAGATGAAAGACAATTATTTTTCCAACAAAACGTTCTATTTCTTTTGAGTTCCATGTCTTGGTTGATGGCAACTTGTAGCCTCCACACCTAGAAACATGCGAATTGTCTTTGACACGTTTTCCCTCAAAACTAGCATTCAATCCACTGCCATTTCTTTTCTATTCTACTTCTAAAAATTCTTTGGTTCTGTCTCTCTTTTTCAGCTTCTTTTATTGACTAGTTTTTAACTTTGTTGTCTTTCTTTTGGACTATTGCCTCCTAATTTCTTTCTCTGCTTCCAAATTTCCCTATTCCTTCTCTGTCCATCTGCCACCCTTTACCTTCAGAATTGCTGCATGACAACAGAGATCATTTATATTATTCTCCTACTGTAAAAAACCATTTCTAAATGCATTGTGTGCACCTTTGCAGTCTCCAAGACTTTCTGCAGAGGTCACATGAAAAGCCTACAGACGACATGCAAGGGATACAAAGGAAGGAAGAGCACCAGCTGGGGACACCACATAGTACAGAAAGGGACAGAACTACTCAGCTCCAGCCCTGTGGGAGTATGGGCACAATTTTGCCTAAACTTTTCATTTTCTTTCCTTTTTTCCCCACATGAAGCTGACTTTTAGTGATATACCCTTTTTTTTAAAATAGTGACTTCTATCTTATTATATCTTAACTTTTTTTGGTAGAGATAGGGTCTTGCAATATTGCCGAGGCTGCTCTCAAACTTCTGGTGTCAAATAAGGCTTCAACCTAGCCTCCTGAAGGGTGACTTGTGTTTTAAAACCAGTTTGTGGACCAATTTGTGACCCTCTGCTTTTGTGCTTTGAACCTCTTATCATTTAGTAGCATGGCAAATTTCTATTCATCTATTATTAGGAAACAAATCAAATGTCTCTTCATCTCTGAATCTTTCCCTAATCCTCGTCAAAAATAATAGGTCAATAGTTTGACCTTCCATTAACTAAGGAAGAGAGTTTATTTTACCAATGACCGAACAAAAAACTAACAAACACTGTATGTTAAAGATAAGTGAACCTAGAAGTTAGGCATTAGATAGAAGAAGCAATGAGCATAGACACTAATAAAAATATATTGATTGTCTTAAGTATTTAATACAAAAATAACTCTTTTTAAAAATGGTAAAAAACAAATGTCTTAAAGATAAGATGTTCATAACTGCTGTAGTTCTAGATAACTAAGGTACCATCAGGAGGAGAAAGACCATATTAAATAATAGTTGACTTTGTTTAAAAAATATAGGTAAGTAAAAAATTGAATGGTGGGCAATTAAAATAAAGTCAAAATCTATAGCTTCTAAACTAATGGAATAAAATCAAGGGAAATAAAAAAATACATATGCAATGGATGAAAAAAGATAAAAAGTCCAGAAAAAAGATGATAAACAGAAAAATAAAAATAAAATGGCATATATAAGTTTTTTTTTTTTTTTTTTTTTGCCAGGGCTATGTTTGAACCTGCCACCTCCAGCATATGGGACCACTGCCTTACTCCTTTGAGCCACAGGTGCCACCCAGCATTTATAAGTTTAAAATACATTAATACATTAGTATTTATAACAGATGCAAACAGACCAGAGTCTTCTTTCAAAATGCAGTTTATTAAAATGAATTTAAAACATTCAGCTATAATTGGAGATACACTACATACGTAGGACAAAACTGTCTAAAAGGGTGAAAATTACTAGGATCAAAAGAGGAAATGTGCATCATGAAAATACCAACCTAAAAAAACTCACCAATTTTAAAAATAGAAATTTAAGGCAAGGACATAAATAGTAGAGCAGAGTGACATAAAGATGATAAAATGAACACTTCATCAAGAAGGCAATATCATGAACTTGCATAGATCTAATCATGTAGATAACGTGGGCAACCAAATACAAATTGATTTAAAAGGAGAAACTAACAAATCTACAATCACACTGAATTATGTATACATATATATATAAATATATATTTATTTACTTAACATATGCCGATAATAGATGCCAAAAATAGTGATTAGAAAATCTGAGCAACATAGGTGACAAGGTTGATAATTATACATATAAAATCTTGTACTTAGTGTTAAATAATGTGCATTCTTTTCACATTTACATTGAATCTTTGTCATAGAACAAAGAAATATCTTCAATGTTAAAAAAATTGATATCAAAGAGACTAAAATTTCTATACATAATGCAGTTAGATTAAAAATGAGAAGACAGTTTTAAAAATCTGTTATTTTTTAAATAAAAATCCTTGGTATATTTGGAATTTTGCCAGCTAAAGGCTGAGGTCCAGCTTATAATTCATTTTCAAATTTGTAATAATGCCAATTGCTGATTGTAAATGTAACTTTTTATGTGCACCATTTCCACATGTGATATGGGTTTTTACTGAACTCTCTGTTAGACTCTACTAATAAAACAATATCAAATTAACATTGAACCTCTATGATAAGTTTTAATGGGCTCATTCCATCTTATTATTCTTTCCAAGAATTTTCTGGAGTATATCTTTTCTCTAATTCACTTTATATTATTTTGTAAAGTTTCAAAAAAATTTAATTGGATTTTGAAGTTGACTATATAGAATTTCCAAACCAGTTAGGAACATGGATCTTTTTATAATACTGAAACATCCAATCTTAGAGCAAGACCTTTCTTTCAATACATTTAAGTCTTTTTTATTCCTTTGTAGTTTTTATAATGTTATATAGGTCTTACACATTTCTCATTAACTGATTTTTAGACATTTTATTTTTAGGTTGCAGTTATTAATGGCATCTGTCCTTTTATTACAGCTTCTCCATTTTTTGTTAGCATTTACAATAGTTTTATTTTCTACTGATTTTGTAACTAGGTACATTATTGAATTCTTTGACTGTTTCTATTTTTTTCAGCTGGTTCTCCCAGATTTTCCAGGACTATTATCACGCCATCTCAAAATTTGTAAACATTAGTTCTTATTTCTTACTTTCTCCTCACTACATTGACTCATTAGCTCGAGAAAACAATGTTTAATAAAGTAGAATAGTAGTTTATTGTGATGGTGGGACCCTTCATTTGCTCCTTATTGTAGGTAGACTGCTTCTACATTTTACTATTATACACTTCTCCCAGCCAATCAATAACCAAAGGAAAGAAAAGAAGCATTAAATATCAGAAAATAGAATTTTGACCAAGAAAGAGTAACTTCTTCTATTATATCCATACATGTGAATACTGTACAAATTCACCTGTCATAAGTTTGTGTTCACATTGGATCAAAAAACCAAACTAAGAACTGATACAAAAGACATATGCAAGCCCCATGATCACATTAATGTACACACCTATGATTTAATAAAAAAAAAGACATATGCAAAACAAAGTAATTCAGATAGGTTAAAAGGTACACAAGAAATTAGAGGTAAATGGTAAGCAAAGAAATGATGGACAAAGCGAAATGTTACTAAGACAAGAAAGTGTCTTATTAACATAAATAAAGGGAAAATCCACAAATGGATGTGACCATTTAAACTAAAGCTCATACCTGGCCCAGCCATCTTTACTAAGTGTGGCACGCTAGGCTTCATAATCTCTCAGATTGCTCTTGCAGTGCTGTGAGGAGAGCCAGTGGAAGATTTTGATTTGGGAAATCACCAGGCTGTTGTACCCTACGATGTTGTGATAGTGATGATGATGGGTATTTCAGAGAGGATAAGGTGCTTCTGATTGTGCCAGAGAACTTGTGTGAAGATAAATATATTGCTTTATCTTCATTTCAAGACAAAAGTGGAGAACCAAAATGGTTCTGGAGAGGCCATAAGAGAATCTTTTATTGCCTATAGCTGCAGAGCAGGCATGGGTGAGGGTGAGACCTCAAATCGAAGTGCATAGTTGTTAAATATGCAACCTGTGGAAGTCTCTTGTGTTAAGGATAGAGCCCTGGTTGAGAAGAAATGAGATTCTGAGACTTAAGATGCAGCGACGTTTGTGCAGACACACTGTGTACAGCAAATATTTGCTGAGGGAGTGAACATGCACAGGTGACTTTGTCACTTGGGAGTTAAAACTGTAGTCTTGAGTGTAGGTTCACATCTGGGTCCCATTACCTTCTACCTACCTGACCTGGGAGAAATTGGGACCCAGATGTGTCTCTGCTTTGCTTCCTCCCCTGTGCTTGTGCTACTCTGTGTAAGTTTTATATCCACAATTGCAAAATCCAAAATGCTCTGACAACCTAAAAGTCTTTTCAAGTTTGAGACAAACTCATTGGTGGCGAAACCTGACCTTATTTGAACAGATGTGAGCGCTTTGTATTTATGACATTTATTTTTCCAACTCACTGGGAATATTCAGACACTTCACTGCAAAATAGTAACATGGTTTGAATAAAGGGGGCTTCTCCAAGACTTGTGGATTTTACATCTCATGAGGCATATTGACCTTATATGCTTTCCAAAATCTGATTTTCTAGACATATTTGGCCCCAAGGTTTTTGAACGTAGAACTGTGCACCAATAATAGTACCGAACTTACTGGGTTGTTGCAGGACGCAGTGAACTAATATGCACAAAGCCTCATGTCTGGTGCACAGTAAACAATTTGTGTTCACTTTTATTAGTATTATGATACCTTTTGTTTTCTCCGGTATTGTTGGAGAGAGGGCTCATTAACTCCTTTCTCACATTGTTTGAGACTGTTTGTATCTTTTGGAGCTTATCATGGCGGTAAAGTGTGTTGTGCCTGTTTTCTGTTGTGAGAGGAACAGGGAAGAGGACACCTCATCAGGATGACAGGAAGGTGTGATTCATGAACCTTGTCTCTGCTCTGATTACTCCAGCTCAGTCAAAAGCCCTGCCCAGTTTACTAAAACCATTGAGGTCTTGTCCGGGCCTGAGGGGAATACTCAGCTTGGGGTTGAATCTGAGGACTGTTCTTTACAGAGGGACAAGATGCATTGAAATTTTACTTCTTATTCTTTTACCTGTGCTGTCCCAAAATGCTGCTCCTAAAACTAGGTGAAACTTGTGGGCTGGACCTGCAACCTCATTGTCTGCTGGGAGAGAGAGGCACTGACACTGGGCTTCTTTCTGGCTTCTTACCCTGGGCCTTGAGCACTGTCAAAGGAGCTTGTTTTATTTCTCTTCTGTTCATGTTTTCTTTGTGTTTGATCTTCTGTTTTTTTAGATACATACATTTTGTTGGCTATAATTAGCTCTAGGTAATTGTGAAAAGCTGCCTTCTCTTTGCTGCTTTGTTCTCAGCTGGAAAATAAGGCATGAAATAGACAGAAGCTCTGGAGAGTTTTTTAATGATTCTACAAAGACACTGGTAGTTTTTTTTTTGAGACAGAATCGCACTTTGTTGCCTTTGGTAGTGTGCCGTGGCATACCAACTCACAGCAACCTCCAGCTCTTGGTCTTAGGTGATTCTCTTGCCTCAGCCTCCTGAGTAGCTGGGACTACAGCCACCTGCCACAAAGCCCAGCTTTGTTTTTGTTGCAGTTTGGCCGGGGCCAGGTTGGAACCCACCACCTTCGGTATATGGGGCCGGTGCCCTACCCACTGAGTGACAGGTGTTGCCCGACACTGGTAGTTTTTTATGTTTTTTCCTTAGTATATAACTTGCCTTCAGTTTTCTTCCTGCATTAGAAGTAGTGTACGTATATATGTTACCAGCACAGGAGCTTGGACTCCTCTTTATGAAGGCCGATCTGGCTACTGCTACTGCTCAGTGTCAAACTTGTCTGCAGCAGAAGCCAACACTTAGCTCCCAGTATGGCTCCATTCTGCAGGGGAGCCAGCCAGACGCCTAGTGTAAATGGAATATGTTGGTTTCCTATCATCACGGAGGAGGAAGCCATCCTCACAAGATAAGATTCTGCATGCAGATCGAACTTCCCTAGAGTAAGCATAAGCTGCATCTTTTCCTTTGGTTTATTTTATATGTCTTATGTTTTACCTAAAGTTTGTAAGTTTCTTTAGTTGTGCTGGAAGAAAATCTGTGAAGGTTTCACTCTGCCAGCATACTTTGAAAATGTCATCTACTGCAGTGGTCGCCAATCTTTTTGGCACCAGGGAACAGTTTCATGAAAGACAACTTTTCCATGGACTTTGGGTAGGGCAGAGGGGAGTGGCTGGAAATAGAGATGCAGCTTTGCCCCTTGCCTGCTGCTCACCCTGTGCTGCATGGCCTGGTTCCGAGGGAACTTTTAGGAAGTTTGGGCTACAAATGGGGAACTTTGTGGCACCAGGGACTGGTTTTGTGGAAGACAATTTTTCCACAGAAGAGAGTAGGTGTGGGGAATGGGACAGGAGGCAGAGAGCAGGCGTGATGCTGTTCACCTGGTTCCTAACGGACCCTGTGACCTGGGGGTAGGAGGCTGCAGATCTACTACATTAACTGTCGCTATAGAGCGCAGGTTATAGGAATTCATGGTTGAGGATAATCAGATACAAGGTAGTTAACTTGTGTGTGTGAAGAAAGCCAGAAGAAGCCCATTTGAGATTTGAACTCTACCAAGTGGCAGAGTGAAAGAGACCCTCAGATTCTCAATTGAGGTGTGCCAACCATTCATTCCACTTAATCTATACTCTTTAGTACCTACTATGAGCTGTGGACCTGCAGATTGAGCAGAAACATGACAGAAAGTAAAATTCCTGCCTTTGTGGAGCTTATATTCTATCAGAGAAAAACAATGAACAAAAATAAACATGTACCTCATGTACCTTATTAGAAGATGTAAGAGATATGAAGAAAAAAATAAATCAAGGAAGACTGATAGCATTGTGGGGAGGGAGAGGTTGCCATTTTTCCTATTTGGGGAAGCCCTCACTGAGAAGGTGACAATTGAGATAAGATTTGAAAGATACAAGGAAGTCAGCCATGTGTATTTCTGGGGAGACGAACAATCCAGGCAGAGGGAACCAAACGGTGACTTTCCCCCCTTTATTTTCTCTTCCTTTCCGCTAGATATAGCACATAAAAGTTCTTTAATGATCTGGGCTGCTCAGTTTCAATTCTTCACTTCGGTCTCCATGTAAAACATAACCTGAAAAAAATTGTCTCTTGGTTATACATGTTAAATATCTGTTCTGATAGATTGAACTTGGTACTTGTTCTTTGAGTTCGCACATACAGAGAAGAGGAATGGTCCTTAGAATAGATAATGGTCCTCAGTATAGCTCCATGAGTTGGCAGAAAATCTTCCAGATTCTTCAAGCAAAAGAGTCATCACCTCTTCTATTCATATCTTGTTCTCTCTTGTAATGGCCAAACGGTGGTCTGGATTTGAACTGTGATTTTTCTTTCTAATTTTCCCACCAATCTACTTTATAAAGCAGAGGAAGATGATCTAAAAGGAAATAAACATTTGCTTCAGTCAGTTTGATGGTTTTATCCGTTGATTTCATTCTAAAAGTAAATTGTTCTCTGGAGAATATATGCTTATTACATTTTTATTATTATTATTTTTTTTTTTTTGAGAAAACCTTTAACAAATAACTTTCAGAATATGCCTAGTTCTTTCTACTTGCAGAAGACATCAATAAAACAGTATTTGAGATTTAAAACAATAATCTAAAAATAACTGAGAGACTATCCTCCCATTGGGAAAATATTGCTATGAATTTCTTTTTGTTAAATCTTATTCTGAGCATTGCACAAAGCAAAACTAACTCACAATAACTTGGGGCATATTCTCAAAGAGAAATCTCCAGTGATTTTCATCTCTGGACCCTGGAGACCTCATTATCCTGCCATTACAAATAGACCTGCCCCAAGCTGTTTACTCCATTCTGCCAGTGAGTTAAGCACCAGGCACAGATTGCTATGCAGATATATTTACTAGTTGCTGGAACATTTACAGATACACTCATTGTACCTGACTGTATGGAATAAGTGTATTAAAAAAAAACCCCCAAAACCGGTTGTGTTCTAATTAAATTGTACCTTAAAGATTTTAACACAGGAATTCTCAGAGGACACACTCATTTCACAATCACTGTATCACAATCACGGTTGCTTAGAGTTCTTTGTGAAAATTTCACGTTCCCCTTCATCCTTATTCTGCTCAGAAAACATGAGTATCTTCTCTCCCTAACCCCTTTGTTCTGCTGAGGGTAAGACACTCTGGTAAAGAATTACTGTTTTTGTCTGCAGAATATGATGGTCTTCAGCAATGTTGGAGTGATGTTAAGATTGAGAGCTATGGTGAGGCTTCTTCTGCTGTGGTTTTCTGCAGAATCGGGTGTAAACCTCAATCTTGTACTTTCCACCCTACAGTGCAATTCTTTCTTCATATGTTTATAACCTTCTATTACGAACATTTTGAAAATAAGAGTGTAATTGTTTATTTTGTAATCCTTTGTACATAGCAACTGATCAATAAATATTTATCAAGTAGATGAATGAATAATTTTAAAGATACCAGAGTTTGAGAAATCAAAGTTTATCTCAGTCCCTAAGGAAATTAAAATCTGTTGAGCAGAATGAAGCATGCATATGTGAAGAGAAAAGACAAATCTTGGGTTCAAATACAGCAGTTTTCAAGGCAGAATAAATCCTGTTGAATGAGAGACCATTTTAATTGCCTGTGTACCGTGATGCATTGGCATATACAAACGTGGGCCTAATACTGATTTTGAGAATAGGACTGGAGGAAACTAAATTGCTCTATTAAACAGAATGAAACAGACAACTAAACAAAACACTGGGGTTTTTAGAAGGTGTTCCAGAAGGGAGAGAGGAGGAATTGTGGACACGGGAAAGAGATGGGTGAGAGAAGAGGAGAGGCCAACAAAGTGAACTGAAAAGGAGCTGGGAGCCGGAAAGGGCAAAACAGCCAGTGAGATTCCCAGTAGGAACTCCTGATTTTAGTGTTCTGTTGCCCTTTTTGGATTGTTATATTGTGGAGCCCTGCTGTGCCTCTCTAGTTCTTTAGTAAGGACTGTTAATTCAGATTTGCAACTATAAGGCAAACATGTTCCTTATAGGATATATATTATACATATATATATACACACACACACACACACAAATTCTTGTGTATTTCTGAATCAATATAGTGTAAAACAGCAAGTGACTGGACATTTCTGTACTTTTCTTCCGTTTTCCAAGCTTTTGGTTAAGTCTGTCGTCATTCACATAAAACCTTATATGAATGGGGTTTATTTTCTTATTGTTAGTTAGTTTTGCTTTGTAGACATCAGGAGAGGGGCTGAGTTTCACTTGGATTGACCAAGGGCAGAACTGGAACAGGAGCAGAATAGAAACAGCATGGACGGGAGAGGGAGAGGATTCCCATGTGGAACGAATTCCACAGAAGAAGGGGCTCAGAGTGAAGAGTGACTGTGAGCACACACCCCCAGCCCCAGGAATTCACGGGAACCTTGTGGCATGTTAAGGCTGGCCCGAGAGAGGTTTGAGACACACTTAAGTAGATCATAGTGGATCTAACTGACATCTGAGTTGCAGATACATGAAAAGAAGAAATCAAAATTACAAAGCCGTCTATTATAAATGTCAGATGAATGACAGACAGAGTAAATGGGAGAGAAGTTCAAAGTGGGGGAAATCATTTGAGCTGAAGCACATGGAAAGGTTTCTTGAAGGAATTAGGACTCTCTGTGAACCATGGGAAAGATTTCTGATAAGGGATTGTTATTCATAATATTATTTCTGTGCCAACTCCCTATTATTTTCTCATGTTTATTTCACTCCTAGAATTTGTCAGGTACTATGCCAGATATAAAGATCATTAAGACATGATCTTTGTGCCCAAGGAACACAATACCTGAGAGCAAAAGCAATTTGCAGTAATGATAGTGTCTTAAAATGGGATGAGGCCTACGCTGGTGTATGAACAGAGCCTGATGGGAGAATGCACATGGGAAGGATGCTTTCTGCTTGGGTTTTAGAGAAGGTTTGACCACGAACTTGACATTTAATATGAGCCTTGCAAGATAAATAGACTATGATTAGGCAGAGAATAAAAGAGAGCAACACTAGAGGGCTTGCAGTATGTGGGATGTAAGCCATGAGGAGGCAAATGCAGGTAAAGCGTGGGGAGTGTGTCAGGAGAAGGCTGGAATGTTACCTTGGGGCAAGGAGTGAGAAGTTTGAATGACATTGTTTATAGATGTCAAGGAGCAGGTTCTGAGCTGGAAAGCATGATTGGATTCAGTTTGGAAAGATAATTAGGGAGGATTGCAACAAAAGAGGAGAATTTAATGGCCAACGCTTGTCTGCATTTACTTTGTGCTAAGTACTTTCTCAGTGTTTGACTTGTTATTCATAACCATGACAATGCCAAGAGGTAGGTCCGAATGTTAATATTTTATAGATGACATCACAGTACAGGTTCCACAGGTGTGCCTACAAAATTAGCAGTGGACTCTGGGCTGTGCCCGTCCAGTCCGAATGTGGAGTATGCATTCTGAAATGCTCTGGTGTGCTGCCTCCTCAAATGATGAAACCAAGGCAAAAGTCCAAGGTACGGAGTATGAGATTTTAAAATAAGAAAATGTGTACAAGAATGGCAAAATGGGGATGGAGCCCCAAACCACTACAGGGTGTGTGGGAGAAAGAGGCGGCAGTGATGAATCAGTTTTCTTGTTTGGATTGCCAGAAATATGATAAAGATATTAACTTAGAGAGATATGCCGATTTACTAAGAAAAGATGAAAAATGCCGCCTTTCAATATATGGTGGCCTTTTATATTCACAACAAGCATCTAACCAAATGGTGACCTTGACACATGCTACTATTTTAGTATGTACGGGCAACGTTGAGTTTATGGAAAGAATAAAAGGCTGACATTAAAACTGTGGCATTAAATTTAAATCTGTGATACCTCATGGCAAAAATTCAAATAGGGGAAATTCAGTTAATCAATCAATAACTCTATTCTTTGGTGTCACCTAGTGAGAACATCTGGAAGACTGAATGAGCTTTCCTTTTAGTATAGTTTCCTTGCTGTTATGTAGCTGCCACGCTTTAGAAATGAGGCCAGCTTCAGAGATCCGTATGCAAAGCAGCAGGCAATAATAGCATCTGCGGCTGTTTCTGGCTTGTAAAAACATTCTTAGCCCCTGGCGTGTGCATATAGATTGCTGAATTTCATGAAATAAGAAAAATAATAATGCTTCATATTGGCATAATGCTTTCCATAGTTTTCAATACTTTCCCAGAAAAAAATACAAAAACCAATAAGCTTATGCACTCCAAGACGATTTGTGGTAGAGCAGAATACCTGACTCTTTCATATTTCTGTGTGTTTCTTGAATGTCCATTTTTAATTGAAACACAGGGCTTAAAGGAAGCTCAGGGGTCAAATCACACATGTTTTGTTCTTTGTAGATTTTCTGAACCAGCAGGGGAAATGTGACGATGTTTTGTTTCCTACAGTCTGACCTGCTTAAAAGATAATCTCCTTTTGCTGAGCACTGTGTTTATACGTGCATAGTATGTTTTCTACCTATTTAGTTTCTATCTTTCATTCAGTGCTTGTTCACTT
The DNA here is from genome assembly GCA_963574355.1 of Loris lydekkerianus. Taxonomy (NCBI): domain Eukaryota; kingdom Metazoa; phylum Chordata; class Mammalia; order Primates; family Lorisidae; genus Loris; species Loris lydekkerianus. The sequence continues at coordinate 29,060 of CAUYPK010101214.1, read as the reverse complement.
ATTTCTGTGATCACTGCTATGGGGTCTCTTTTGAAGCCACTAAAGTACAGGGCTCCCGTCTGCTTGCCTGGTGAAGTACAGCACGGCGCAGAGAGATGGACAGCGCTGTGCTGAATGAAGGACTCTTCTTGATGGCAGTGGGATGCTGAATAATATGTGGATGCCTTTGGGGACACCTCGATAATTATTTGGCATAGAAAACACATCGGTTTTGGCTATAGTGCTATGTAGTATATTATATGTGTAGACACACACACACACACACACACACACACACATATATATATGGTATGATATAGGATATCTGGGGGAGAAAGGCTCTTGTTTCGTATCTCCCCAGGAAGTGTAGACAAGTACAAGCTTCATTTCTGAGACCTATAAGGAATAGCACCTAATGGCTGTATTTTACACCATGTCATTAACAGCTACCAGATATTTTGAATGCTCGCCCAGCCATGTACTTGACAGATTAGAGTGCTAAGTACTTTTACATTTTTTACATCTAATTTAATGATAGAAACCTTACAAAATGATGATAATATTCTTATTTTATAGATTAAAAACCCTAAAGCTCACAGAGACTGAGTAACTCTCTCAAGGTCACGCTCTTAGCAAAGCAGGTCTTGAGCAGAGAAGCTGTAACAGCTGTGTGCTCTTTTTACTTCCTACAGAATCCACGAAGTAAGAGGAGACTCAGCAAGACTTAAAGGACAACGGGCTGAGAGAGCTTCAAGGAACCAATCCTGCAGTTAGAATATAGAAGCCATTTACAGATTGCTAAGACTCTAGCAAAGCCACCCAAAACGTGGCATTTATGTTCAATATTTAAGCTTACATCCTCGTATATCCGGACTTGGTCATTTGGTGAGCTTGGGGAGAGTACATTATTCACTAATATTGTTTGTATGATGAAGTACAAAAAATAGTGAAAACAAGCCATTTCTGTACCAGTTTATTTAAATCCTATTTCTTTCAAGCCAAGTTCACATATAACTCTTAATGGAGTATGTATAATGTGTAATTTATTGTGCTGGGCACTATGGCAGAGCTTAAAACAGCAACAACCAAAAAAAGTATGGTCCCTTGCCTTTTTTTTTTTTTTTTTTTTGTAGTTTTTGCCTGGAGCTGGGTTTGAACCCACCACCTCCGGCATATGGGGCAGGCACCCTCTCCTTTGAGCCACAGGAGCCATCCATCCCTTGTCTTTTTTAAGCTTGACTATTCCTGTTTAGGGAAGAATAGTTCACAGACAAGCTCCCTGCCCTTTCCTTTTTTCTCATCCCTCAAGGCATCTTTGTTCGGCTATTTTCCTCTAGGATCATTACTCAAATAATTCTAAACAACATCGCAAACATTGGGTAACTTTTAGTTTGGGCAATATTTCATAAAATTGAATGGGTGAGTCAACGTACAGTGGGTAGGCTTCACTACCTGGGAAAGTAAACCAAGAGACTGCAAATATAATATGCATATTGAATGTGGGAATACAGAAATGCTGAACAGAATAATCTGAATATGTAGTATAATCTCGGGACTGAAATATCACTGGGATTTAAAAGCACATGTAATTGGTGACAAAAAAGGAACAACTTGAATTTGTAAAACCCATACTTAATTTTTCCATAACATCTGAGGGTTTTTATTTATTTATTTTTTTATGAGTTGGCGTTTGCATCAGCAGAAAATGAATTTGCTCTTACCCAGGCAAACTTGGTCAAAGTCATGACCAAGTGTCTGTTAATGCACTCTGTCTATCCTGGGTTCATTTTGCTTCTCCTTTTTGGGTTGTTTTAAGTTCCAGGAGGTTTATAACAGGACCACGGCTTTAGGGAGGTAGGAAAGTCTGATCTTTGAGCGTTCCCTGTTGACCTTGGCCTATATTGGCCTGTGTCTTAGGCTCCTGACATCTGGGTATGGGTCAGCTCCTGATGTTCCTGGTAGCCAGATCCAAGAGTGCTAAAGTTTCCTCCCTCAAAGTGCAAGACCCACTTCCTTTTAGAGGGCTCGGGAACTGTTTTTCTTAAAACATTTTCCAGGCTCCTTCTTCTAGCTCGCTGAATCAGCAGTGGCCATTTCTGTATCAGTTCCCTGTGCATGCACAGCCTCCTCTGAGGAATCTAAAGCCTCTGCAGGATACATCTGGGGAAGGAAGCCAGGCATCTTCTCTGTTCTGAGAGACCCACGAACTAATCTGTGCTTCCTGTGCTTCCACACTCTAGGCTCAGCTCTTTTATTGGGGGGTGGGGGTGGGACCAGTGCGGGACCTTCTTTTTCATAAAACCATATAGAGGGCTAACTAACTGATTTTCTTTTCTCCATTTCTGAACATTCTCATACCCTTTTCCCTCTGGGGGGCTGGAAGCAATGAAGAGGGAACCATCCTTTCTACCTCTGTTTATGAGTTTGTACAGGTTTTGGCTCTTTATGTTTAAAGTCAAGCTTTCGGCGCTTAACAACCCTTGTTCTTTAAAAGAAAAAGTTCGATTCTTGCAAAGTAAAAACACCTTGCCTTTCAAAACTATTGTTTTTGTTCTGAGTTTCAAAATCTATTTATAGACTCCATTGACTCATATTCTCAGCCATATCTACCTTTCCGCTGAGGGAAAAAAAGAAGCTTGTGATTCATTGGGTAAAAGGTTGTAGTGCAAATGAGCAAAATGCTGAAAAGAAAACGTCCTGGTTTCACAGAATTTTATTTCTCCATATTTAACTACATGTGAAATGTTTTTCTCCTTGCAAAGAACACCGGCTGGTTCCCTCCCCACCCCACCCCCCATCAAGGCATGATTCTCTCCAGAAAATAGGATTAAAGCATCTGCCCAGAATCTGTGCTCCAGATGTGCGTTCCACGAGGATGGGGGGCATCTCATTTCTGCCCCTGGCTTTTATAGTGTCACATAGAAAACCCGGTTGTTGGATAAAGTTCTCCCCTCCCTCAGATAAGGAGCACTGTTTTCCTGAAGTTTTCCCTTTGATTAAATATATTTGCCTGGTGGCTCAGACATGAAGGTAGCAGTGACTTCCCTAAAAGAGGAAAAGAAAAGAGAAACAGCAGCTTTTATAGAAAGGTATCACATGGCTTTCCTGGTGCTCTTCCCAAAGGCTTCCTCTCTGCAGAGTCACAGCCCCAGCTTTGAACACCCAATGTCAGGGTCAAGCTGGCAATGCAACCCAGTCCAACCTTGGCTCTAGAAGCAACGATTTGATCCCATACCTCTTCTTCTCTGGTTTCTTGAAATCTCACAAGCCTACTAAGACCTGTATTCACTATATTTCTATAGGCAAAGAAAAAAAGGAAATTTGCCTTTGAAAAACTCTTAGTAGCTCTTTGATGACAGTTCTCTGCCAGACCAGACTTTGCTTGATGCTTACTGCATAAACTAGGGGTGCTGGAATGGTTCAGTACTTTCCAGGGAGACGATTTAGTTCTTTTACCAACTCAAAGTACTTTGGATGCTCAGTTAAATTCAGGTTTTTCCTCACCCACTCCTTTCTATCCCTCTCTACAGTAGAAGAGAGGGGATTACATATTGTGAGAGTGAGGGAGGAGGGTTGGCATTGGGGAGTGGGGTCTGCTCCACAGCACAGCCATTTGTGGGTTTTGGCTTCCAGGGAAAGTTGCTGTCTCCGGCCCTTGGTCATTGACATCCATCCCAGCTGACTTATGAGAGATGATGGATAAGTTCTCAAGTGCATCTTCTGTGTCACAGCATGTCTGTGCCTTCCTCAATGCTATTCTGTACCTCTTGGGAGTACAAGGACTTTCAAATCTTCCAGCCCATTTTCTTCCTTTCCTCATATTTCCCTACCTATTTTTATTATGGTTATATATATATAGATAGCCTGAAAATATTCCACTTTACACACACACATGCATCACTTTGTTTATCTACTAGTCTATTTACGGACACTTGGTTTCTTTCCACCATTAGGTTATTGTTAATGACACTGCAATAGATATTAACACACAAGTAACTGACTGAGTTCCTGTTTTCATTTTTTGGGAGTGTGTACCTAAAAGTGGAATTACTAAGTCTTATGGTAGGTAATACTATGTTTAATTTTTTGAGGAAGTGCCAAGCTATTTTCCACAGCAGCTGTACTGGTTTAAATTCCCATTAGCAATGTATGATAGTTTTAATTTTTCTATACCCTAAGGAACACTTACTGTGTTATGTTTATTAAACTATTGCCATGCTAATAGATGTGAAGTGGTATCTTACTGTGGTTTTAATTTGCATTTCCTTAATGACCAAGAATGTTGAACATATTTTCATGTACTTATTGGCCTTCTTTTATGTCTTCTTGCAGAAATGTCTACTCAAATCTTTTACCCATTTTTAAAAACCCTTCCCCTCCTCTTTCCCTTCCTTCCTCTGCCCTCCCCTTTCTCTGCTCTCCTGTCTCTTCCCCTCCGTCCTTCCTTCCTTCTTTCCCTCCTTCCTTCCTTTTTTCATTCTGTCAACTTTTAAGAGTTTTTCAAATACATTCTGTATTAAAGTTTTATCAGGTGTATGATTTGAAAATATTTTCTCCAATTTAACAGGTTATCTTTTTATTTTCTTGATAATATTCTTAGAGATAATATTCTTTGATACACAAAAGTTTTTTAATTTTGAGGAACTACAATTTATCTATTTTTTTCTTTTGTTGCTTGTTTTTTGGTGTCATATCTAAGAATACTTTGCCAAATCCAAGGTCATGCAGATTTATCCCTATATTTTCTTTTAAGAGTTTTACAACTTTCACTCTTAAATTTGATCATTTATTCATTTTGAGTTAATTTTTTTATATTGTGGGAGGCAGAGGTTCAAGTTTATTCTTTTGCATGAATTTCAGTTATCCTAGTATCATTTGTTGAAGATACTATTTTTTCTCCATTGAATGGACTTGCTGCCTTTATTAAATATCAATAGAACATAGATGTATGATTTTATTTCCAAACACTGCATTCTATTCTATGGTTTATATGTCCCAGTTTTATCTCATTTGGCACATTTCTCTTAAATCTTTCTAATTTTTTTTTAACTCTATGGTTTATGTTTAGACTATTACCTGGTAATTTCTATTTTGTTCCAAATTTTCAAAGCCAAACATATAAATAAATATAAATTCAATAACCTCTCCCCTCTCTTTCTTTCTCTCAGAAAATTGTGTCTGTTTCAAATCACATACCCTTATGCTCTCTACTAGAATTGTTTCCAAGTTCAACTTCAATGTTTTCAAATAATTTCATTTCTAAAACATCTTTTGATTCAAGAATTTCTGGATTATCTTTCAGTTATCCTTCTTTGAGGTCAAGAAATGCCCTGGGAAGCAAATAGAGACTATTTCAAGGCCAAGAAGAGGCCATGGATACCTGAGTGGGGGGTCAGGGAGATCTCAGTAATTATAAGTAAATTTTGTCACATTACAAGTTAGCATTTGTATTATTTTGGTGAAACACCAGATGAAAAACAGTGGTAATCCTGGAACAGAACAAGAATTTATAAAAAAGAATGGGAATGAGGAGGGAAAAAGAAAAGCAGGGTACTCCATGACCAACACTGTCAAGAATTCTAATAGAAACCTAAAAACTTAGTATTGCATGCCATATGAAATTTAACAGGGATGAAACTTAATAGAGCACTATGGAGGAAAAATTAGTAATGAGGAAGATCCTCAGTATTCAATTAATCCATCGTGGCAGGGTTTACATTCTAATAATGTTACATTACATCTGCTTTTTAACCTACATATTATCAATGGATTTATTAGCAACTGGGTATCAAGGACATGGTCTGAGGTCATATGGAAGTCTCAAGGTAGAAAGAGTTGAATTTGCTCAGAGCACTTGTGATATTTCTAAATGATAAATCTGAATCCAGGGTCACTCTTAAACTTTGCTTGAAGAAAGAAGGTTAGATAGTGTTTTAAACAACAATAAAAAGATTTTTGTTATCCACAATGATATTTACCAAGTCATTTATACTTGTCATTCTAACATCACAAACATGTTGTCATTGTCCACCCCCATGGACGTTTCCCCCACTGATGAGACTCTGCGAGATGAGGCTAAGATACTCCCATCTACTTTCGGAGACTTTGGCTGGTCACTACTTAGAAAGAAACTGCTATAAATCTTAGACATTTATGCTGAGATATATATGTGTTAGGATATTATGTGTATGGCAAAAGAAGAGAAAAGTTGAGGAGGAAAGTGAGAAATTATGTACTTGTCATCTTGATGTGGACTTCCCATTGTTTCCTTATTTTCTTAGAGAATAAATGGTCTAGAGCACAGATTTTTCTGAAGAATTGATGGGTCTAAATAAAATTAATGGTTAAGCTTCAAGAGTGCCAAAACCTACCTACAGTGCTATGAAAAAAATGTTTAGTAGGAATTTTTTCTTTTTGCATATGTGAATTTTCTTGGTAGAAGGCTAATTGTTGTCACAAGCGTTCCTGAGTCAAACAAAGTCTAGAACAAAAGTGGTAGAGAGGTTTTTTCCTTAGGCACCAAGCTAAACTCTTACATAGTGGTTTCTTGGGAGCACTGTGTTGAGAAGGATTCCGAGATTCACAAGGAAAAGTTGATAAGGAAGATCTTTCAAGTGTGTGTGGTGGAGAAAGTTTTTGCTGTTCCTAGCTTAAAGTGAATTCTTCCAGAAGACTCAGCAAGCTTCTGTGTTCTTAATTCCTACCATCTAAGGAAAGTGCAATGCAAAAAGGATATTTTAGCTTAGTCTGTGGATAAATTATACATTTGTTTAAAATCCTTGAGCATGGATTTAGGTTTTTAAATTAAGTTTTCTTTCTTGATATTTTGTGGTGGAACCATTTGTACTCCTTCAGCAATATTTAAGGCATGTACAGATGTAGCACCAAATTAAGAAATAGTGCATGGTAGCAAATTCCATAGTTAAATGGGTGAACACAGCTTTTAATGAATTTAATAGCAACTGTGAGTATGCATTAAAGACCAGAACTTGGCCATTTGTGTCTATGATTATGAGAAAAACAACATGGATAAAACATGGAACTCTTAAACTAGTGTGTAGGTGGATGCATAATAGAAATAGAAATAGAGCCCTGCACTTAATATTACTGTCTGCTAATCATTTAGAGACCTGGGAACAGGGAAGCAGCCTCCTTTTTTCACTTAGTGCTTGGCTTCCTTGATGTCTGGGGGCAACGCAGACCTTGAGAAGAAGAGGATTCTTCTCTCTAGTCTCCTCATAAGGAAAAGGGGAATGTCGAGAGTCAACAAATGGGAACACAGCTTACGTTTATCCAATATTGTAATTTTTATTAATAAGGATTCTTGCAAGTGGTGCAGGACTACAGGGACTCCCTATTTTTCCTCCTTTTCCCTGGCAAAGGTAAGAACCTGATAGAGGCTCTGGAAGAGAAGAGCCACGCCCTTTCTATGAGGCTTCCATTGATCAGCAAATATTTACTCATCACAAATTAGGGGCAAGATTTGGGCTTGGTGCTGGGAACAGTTATGAATCAGACGTGGGTCCTGGCATCAAGAGTCTTGCCATCTAAACGTGTTTCTAGCAGAAGGCGGGAAGCTGAGGTGTCTTAGCAGAGCAATTTGTGTCCAATGTTCAGAGGGAGGATAACCCCTGTGCACATTGGCGCCGGCTGGCCCTTCCAGTTTGCCTGGGGCTCTACTCCCTCAAGCCTGTGCATGTGGGGCTGTGGGCAGCTGCTCGTCTCTCAGTGCTCTCTGCCTAGCCCCCGGAGTAGCCGGAAGGTGTCCGTACTCACCTTCTGGGCCTTGTTAGAGAAACCAAACTTGTGCTTTTAGGCATCACAAGTATCTCATATGATTTCGTTCTGTATTTAATAGATGCACTCTTGAGTTTACCTTCATGGCAGCACATTTTAATGAGTCATCGTCTTAGTCAAGTGTCGTGTTAATTTTATTTTCTGTGGAGCCAGGAATTAACCTCTGCATCGAAAATAAATTAGCCTCTCCCAAGCGTAAGTCAGAGGGTAGAAAACATAAAGGAAAGCGTGGTGGAATTGTTGTGAGTGCCTGCTAGAGAAACATGTGCTATTTAATGTTTTGGGAAATGATAACTTATATAATCAAACTCTACTAAGCAGAGGAAGGCAAACGAAAATTAAGAAGCATCAGATACCTAGTAGATACCACAAAGTTAAAACTGTTTCCTCTGGAATGCAGAAATTACTAATTAACGACAGGCAGTGATCTCTAGCTAGGAGAACTGGCTCATTAATTACAGTTTTCAGTAGAAATCTTATAATGTAAAAAGGAGTTCTTAAACCTGTAACAATATCTTGTTGGAATCAGAAATTTAAAGCCAAAGTCCAGTGAAGGAGTTCTGCTTTTCTGGAGATATTGAGAGGATCATACAAGGAAGATGTTGCCTACAGTGTATCTGGAGTGAAGCAACAACTATTAACCAGTAGTTCCAAGATCCTAAGAAAAAACCAGAATCAGGGAGTTACTATCCACTCCACCCTCACACGTTCCTTCCTGCCATTCTTTTTCACATTGTCCTCCTCAGGCTGACAACTTGCACGTAGGTGTCATTGCTGAAGAATGCAGGCAAACCAGTCTTTAGAGATTGCCAAGTCAGATTCTTGTCACTCATGACCTTTATGCTGTACATTTATGTTGGAAAACAATTAAAATGAACAGAGTCAACAATGTCCAAATAATGCAGTGTAATTTGGCTTGGCTGTCTTTGACCTTCTTTGTAGGCCGTGCTTTATTCTTTAGCTTCTTGTGCACACAGAGTCTAGTCAACCAGTCTTGCATGTGCATGGCGAGAAATAGGTTTGCAGGATGTTTGACAGCTCAAGGAAAGTGATAAAGCAATGTTGTCAAACAGCTGCACCAAGGCCCGAGAAGCACTAAGTGAGCCGTCAATAAGCGATAACATCACTATAAATGATCAAATCAAAACATCTTCAATGTGAAAACACTGAAGTCAGGAATTCCTGAATGCTTAGTCACTCTGGATCCTTGGGAATCCTAAGGATTTATTTAAAAATGAAACTTCCAGAGACAAAATGGAGAATGTGCTGATGAGTGAGATTTGGATCTTTCTTTTTTTTTTTTTTTTTTTTTGAGACAAAGTCTCACTGTGTCACCCTGAGTGCTGTCATCATAGCTCACAGCAACCTCAATCTCTTGGACTCAAGAGATTCTCTTGCCTCAGCCTCTCAAGTAGCTGGGACTATAGGTGCCCACCACAATACCCTATTAGTTTTTCTATTTTTAGTCGAGACGGGGTCTTGCTCTTGCTGAGGGTGGTCTCCAACTCCTGAGCTTGGGCAGTTCCCCTGCCTCAGCTTTCCCAGAGTGCTGGAAGTAAAGGTGTGAGCCACCGCCTCCTCTTTCTGTTGTTAACAGGCTCTGTGATATTGGCAAAATCATTGATTCTTTTTATTTTCCTACTCTATAAAATGTCACTGATGATACCTGCTCTATCTACCTTTCAATGGTGCTGTGAGGCTCAAAGACAAGGATATGAGGGGAAGGGCTTTGCGTAAGTTGTGGTGCTATGCAAATACTAGTCATTCTATCCGGCCTCCTACACGGGGAACAGGGCTCAGTAAATGGACTGTGGTCTCAATGCACCATTAAAAATCGCGTTGCTCTCAGAAATCATTGAGCTAAATTAGAAAATCGGTTGATTATATTTTAGGGAAAAATGCACAAGAAAGGCAAAGGGAATCATAACAGCTCTTTTTCCCTTCAAACTTCTCTAATTATAGATCATAGATGAGAATGCCATTTTGACATGCAGACTTTGGATAAAAAGTGTCATCTCAACAATGTTTTGATCTACATCCAAAAGCTTCTAGCTCCCCTAAAATCTTTATTTCATTTCCTGATGGTTAAAAATAAAGGAAATCTGATCTACTGGTCAACACGATTCAAACACTAAACCTCATATAACTTATTTTGCCAAGCCCTTTTGAAAATATGGATACTGCCCAGTAGAGATTCAAACTGTTCTAAGCAAGGCGGGGCCTGTGCATTATTTATTTTTTTACTTTTAAAAGCGTTATTGAGACAACTAGCTGAATATGAGGGTGGTATGTGGTGGTTCAGGGAAGGAGCAGCAGTACAGACAGGATTTGGGCCAAGTTTAAGGAGCTGGGCTTCTCAAGGGTTGAACAAGGAAATCCCGAATGCTTCATTTCTCCAGTAGTTTGATATTTTCTGATGAAAAAATTTCAAAAATATTTGGAATCTTGCCTTTAAGAACAGAACTGCATTAGGTTTCTTTGAACATTTCTGTTATTTTTGTTGCCACATCTTTTTTTTTGTTTTCACTTTAGATAACTTAAAAAAAAAAAAAAAAACAGTTAATAAAATGCTCAGTCTTGCTGAATTTTAAAGTTGAATTAAGTATTGCATTGTGATTTTTAAATCTTATTGATATTGCATTTACCCCCTAACTGATAATATTGAGATATACATAGCCAACTTTTTAAAAAAGTCCCCAATTTTGCCTGCCCACTGCTAATTTTTACTAAATTCTTCTATGAACATGAATTCATTGTTTAAAACTCAGCATGACCTCAGGTAGAATTCTAGAATGAATCCTGGTGACCCTCTCACCCTGTCCAATGGCCAGATGTTTCTCTGAGATTCATTAGGCATTTTGCTACTATCTTAAAAATCATGATGGAATTTTAAACTGGGAAAGTAAATGCAACACGGTCTGATTGTATTTCATGGCTTCAACTTTGAATTTGCATATGTTTATTCCAATTTTGAATTGTTTTATTGAGGTAAAAATCATTCCTGATTTTTCACTGCAAATTCAAAGCAGGTGCTCTTTTTCTCAAGGTTCCTGGCAATTCACCCCCCCCCCGACCCCCCCGAACTGTACTGTTTTGGCCTGGATGGCTGTAAATGGCAACTATCTACAGGGAATACAGGACTCTCTTTACAAATTCTAATAATCGACTGTTCCTTACATACTAAATGACATGGTATATAAATACCTTTTATTTCCAGTTGTAGGTAAATCATTAAATTCAAACACCAGCGATTCATTTGGATTAAAAGTAGTGAACAGACAGCAAAATGGAAAAACACAAAAGAAAATCTTAATAACTAAGAAAATGCCAGGAAGGCTATGTTAACCAGAGAGATGAAAATGTGTCAAATGGTCTATGAAACTGGTGTATGGTGCCCCATGATCACATTAATGTACACAGCTATGATTTAATAAAAAAGAAAAAAAGAAAGATAGAAAGAAAATCTTAAGAGATTGAATCTGAAAGGGTCATGGCCCCATGCCAAGTCAAATTCACATTGAGAAGAATTGTTCCAGTTTTTTTTTTTTTTTTTTTTTTGTAGCTCTCAATTTGTTTCTTTTTTCTGCTTTGGTTCTCTGTAGATTTGTCAAATTTTATCTCTCATCTTTCCCTTCTTTCTCCTTCATGAGATGCTTCCCCAAGGTCTTGCGTAACTTATGAAGAGGAAAAATTATTTCATCCTGTGGTGACAGAAATCAGGTTTAGATTTTTAAATGATTATAATTTTTAATTGATGTGGTTGAGATTCTTCATGAGAGTTTTTCTTTGTCAAGAGGAAGATTTGATTCTGATTTAAGTTCCAGTCCAAGTTGGATAATCAGGGACCCTCAGTTTCTTTCTCTGTAGAGTGGGTCTAAAAATAACTTATGGGGTTATCAGAAAGATTAAACACCCTATTGCATGTGCCAGTGCTCAATATATTATAATGTACTGAATAAAACTTATTTAATAGTTCAACGAGGCAGGCTTAGTGGCTGTAAGTAGCCTTTGCTTCCAAAGAGGAAGCCAGGGAGTTCCCCTGGGTTTTATTATTTACATGGGAAGCAATGTAGAGGGATTTGCTGGAAACATCTTTTAATTAGGACAGAACATACTAGTTCAAATGGAACATTTCCCTGTGATGTCTCCCTGGGGCAGACTGGTTCTGTTGTTAAGAAAGCACTGTCGACATCAGTTTCTCCTGTCACAGATGGTCAAGAAAGAGAAAGAAACTTCACAGATTATCTCGCATCGATCTGTTTTTTTGAGTAAACTTGTTCAGTTCCCATTTACAGGCACCCTCTTTTGAAGTCTGGGGGTAAGTGGAGTCTGAGAAGCATGGATACCCTGTTTCTCCTTTGATTACACCTGCTTGTTAGTGACACGGTGTTCCTTTCCCAGGTGTGTGCTGAGCACACAGACTGCTCCAGCAATGGGGGCACCAGGCCAGCCCTGCGAGCATCTGACCTACTTTAACCTGGCATCTGAGCCAGTGTTTACCTACCATGCCAGTGGCATCTCAAAACATAATAATGTTGTCTTTGATTCTGCTGCTGGCCCTGTTAACTTTTAAAGTTTTTAATGTTTAAAGCTACTAAAAGTATTTTTAAATTAGGACAATTTTCTTCTTAACTAAGCAAGGTTCTTGGGTCCACACAGTGTCATATAGTTTAAGGTGCAGAGGAATATTCATAGCTGATTAGTAAATACACTCACCTGTATGTCACTTACTGCTACATATCTGTACCATGCCAGGGCAAAGCTTTCCAAGGAGTTGACAGATTTACCGGGGGCTAAATCTTTATTCACTTTTTAGGCATTACGTTTCCTCAGATGCCTTTCTTACTATAAGAGCTGGAGGTTATTTTTTAGTAGTGTCTCTAAAATCTGATTCTTTAGGTTGGAATCTCAGTTTCATTTTTTACTAAGAAAATCCAAGACACATGATAATACCACTGAAGCAGATAGCAGGTGTCCCAAAAGAGAGAAAATAGGGATGACTAAATTTTTAGAAATCTAAACTTTAGCCTTTTTTTTTTTTTTTTTTTTTTTGGAGCTGTAAATTTGGGATGCCCGATACATGTTCCAACTGCCATTTGTGAAAACTGTGTTCAGTGCTGCTAAGTGCTTGGTGGGCAGGGGGCATCTTGTGGGAGGAAGCTTATGGCTTGGATCAGGTTTATGAAATCAACTCATCCTGTAAGCCTGGGTGGAGGGCTGCCTCGTGCCTGGCCAGGCACTTTGGCTCAGACACGCGGAATATGAGATTCTTCCTACTCAAAGTTTCTCGCTCACCTCTGAGGCACACACTCGGCTGGCTTCCCTCCATCCTCACTGCCAATCCTTCTTTGCTCTATCCTTATTAATCTACCAGCTGGTCTCAGCTTCAATATCTCCCCTTTATTTTCACTCAGGCATCACCAGTCGCCATGTGCTGTAATGTTACCTGAAACATTTCCTTATTAGCCTGGGAATTGTTTCTTCCTCGTCTGGAATGTAAGGCTCACAGGGCAGAAGCTATCTGTTCACTTTTGTGTGCTATCCAGGGTACATTGTGACCGTATGATAAAGTCTCAGGAAATATTTTCTTAATGAAAGAATCCCTTCGTCTTGGCAGGTGTGTCCAACCTGTGGCCTATGGGACACAGGTGGATTATGTGAGGACTTTTTCTCTTATCTGCAGGTGGCAGATATCATGACAATTATGCACGGAGCACGGACCCTCTTTGGGCTCATCAGCTTTTATTAGTGTTTGTGTATTTAATGTGTAGTTCAAGATAACTCTTCTTCCTGCAAGGTAGCATGGAGGAGCCAAAAGGTTGGACTCCCTGCATGGGGTCAGATACAGCACTGTCATCAAGTGAGCCCCCCACTTCCCGGTCACTCTCTCTTTCTAATGTGGCACTGGCACATCCAGTGCTGTTTGGGTGTGTTCTGTGGCTGTGATCATAGTGGGCGGAGACAGCAGTGTTTTTAGAGACTTTCTTTGACTTGTGGGTCAGAGACTCAGGTGTGTGTAATCCTGGTAAGAAGTTGTGCCTCTTGGGAAAGTATCATATCTGACTTAGAAAATCCTTTGCGCTGAGAAATCAAGCCTCTGTGCTGTGCCATCTGGTGTCAGTGGCGGGTTGTGAAGTGTGCGCCTCCAGATGGATGCTGGCCCAGAGCGCAGGCAGGGGCGTCCTGGGGAAGCGAGGTGAGCTTTCACGCATTGCTTTTTTATGCCGACCCCTAGGCAGCTGTTCCATTTTGATTTTGTTGTGTTTTGATTTTTTTGTTTTATCATTTTCCATTTTATGACTGTTTGGGAATAATTTTTAGTTGGGATTTCATGAAATAAAACTTTCCAATCCAATTTTTGTTCTCAAGTTTTCCTGGTTCTTAGACAAGACAGCCTTCCAGGGGACAAGAAGTGAGAAACGAACATTTGGGGAGAAAGTTAACAGTGAACCTCCTACGATAAAATCCGCTTCTCCTCTGAACTTAATCTTCCATTAGATATAAAAATAGTTGTTCGATATCATGTCCCTATGATGATAATTACTAACATTTACATGCATTTATTATGTGCTATCGTGCTGAATGTGTAACATGTATTATCTCAGTTAATTTTCACAATAACCCTATGAGGCCGATTTTATTTTTATCCCCATAGTAGAGAGGAGGAAACTATGGAGCTACCAAAAGTTTAAGTGCCTTTCCAAGGTAATCGAGCTAGGACATGAGTTTGCTGGTTCTACATCGTGTTCTCAACAAGTAAATTGTACTATAATTTCCGTAGCACCAACTGATGTTCTTATGAATTTTAGGTAAAGTGTTGGTCTCAAATGAACTTTCTGCTTCTCTGGAATATAAGTGCCTGCTATGTGCAAAACCCTCTTAAAGAGCCTTTAGAGAAATGCCTTCCTATTTCCCATTAAATTAAGACAAAATTCCTTAAAGTGCTACCCACTAAAAGCCATTTTGCCTTCCTTATCATTCCATTACTCTTTCTCTCAATATCATTATCTTTATTTAAAAAAAAAAAACCTGAAGAATTTAAAATAGTATTTAAATTTTAAAGAGCATTGGAAACAATTTAAAAATTCCTATCATAATTAATTTATTATATTTTCTACATGTGGCATTAGTTGTGATGATCTAAATAGCAAATCTGAGGACATACTTTATGCAAAATATGCTATATATGTAAGCTATCCAATGTGTCATTTTCCAAAGTGAATTTATATTTATTTTAATTTAATTCTGCTTTAATAAATTTATTAAGCCACCTGATCTAAGCTGATTATTGTACTTAGAACTCTGGGAATATTAAATAATCTATGACATAGCCCTAGCTGTGAACGAACTTGAAGTCTTATTAGACACATTTTTATGGGAAATTATAAATTATAAATTTGTAATTAAAAGTAAGAAAGCAATTAAATGGCAAAAATATGAAGTGAAGATGTTTTATTTGTTTATACTTTCAGTGTTTTTCTGGAAAAGATTTAAAGTACTTAGAATTGAATATACTGGTTTTCACATCTTCCTTTATATTTTTTATTCATTCATTTTTGTTCATTCATTCAATATTTATTGAACAGATGTGTCTAACATGACCATAGATTCTCTCAAAGAATCCCAGGATTCTGTGGAGTAGAGTTTGGCAGCCGTTCTGATAGATAATAAAGATGTTTACATGTTTGGAATATCAAAAAAGATGATGCCTTTCTGCCTCCAATAAATAATTTTAGGCTGATATTATAGGTAAAATTTTTTTTTTTCTTTTCGACTATGACAACAATATGGAATTATATTTTTTAACCATTTGTATTTATTAATGGGATTTTTAAAAATATATTTCAAGAATCTGTTGTTCACATTTCAGTTTCCCAATAGTAGCAAAACATGACAGATCTTATGCTATGTTTTTTCATGGTCTGGTATTTTATTTATTTATTTATTTATTTATTTATTTATTTATATTTCAGATTAATATGTGGGTACAATGTTTAGGTTATATTGTTTTCAATTCTAAGGTAAAGGTCAAGTCGGTAAATCAGCTATTTGGCACTTACAGAGCACCTCTTATTTTAGAAACTAATCATTGGGAATTTTTGAGAACTAAGGTATTTCTCTTGAACTCAAGGTAGGGGGAAAAAGTACAATTTGCAGCTGATGACAAAGCAAGAGTGCTTAAAACAGAGGTAAGCAAAGGGTGCCACAGGAGAAGGGGGAACACAGGGAGCCCTCCACGCGGCTTGCAGAGGTCAGGAAAGGCCTCCCGGAAGATGAATTCTAAAGGGGAGAGTGGGCAGGGGTAGAAAAGATCCCAAGTCCATGGTTTGAGAGAGAGTGTCTTATTTAGGTAGAGAGATAGATAAAAAGATAGAGATTAGAGATTGTGAGTTTGGGGGACTGTTTAAGGAAATTCTTTGTTTCTTAAAAATTTAGATTGAGTTCCTCGTATGAACCACAAAAACAGAAAATTATTTGATGTTGGTGTTTTCTCAATTCTTTCTTCTTCTGAGGATGGTATATAACTAAGTATTCTATGTGCTGGAGAGAGAATTAGCATGTGAGTGTTAGGGCTTACTTCTCTGAGGCACTCCTGGTGGGACAGACCCTAAGCTGAAGGAAAGTGATTATTGGATGTGACTCCTTGGTACCAAGTTTTTGAATTAAAATTACTTTTATTAATGGTTTTGTTTTTTATTTCTTCTTATTTAAAAAAAAAAAATCTTCCTAATATACATTCTGTTGTTAGTATTTTGGAATACTGCTCTTTTAAGATGCTCACTTTTCCTTTCTGTTTCCCTTCCTTTTATTTTTCTTTTTAATAATTTTGGCAGTGTCTTCCAATGTCCTGCCATCATGTCCTGCCTGTTGGATAAAGCCATTGTGACTGGGTGAGATGATACCTCTGTGTAGGTCTGATTTGCATGGCTCTGATAACTACTGATGTTGAGCATTTTTTCATATACTTGTTGGTCATTTGTACGCTTTCTTTTGAGAAATGTCTATTCAGATTCTTTGCCCATTTTTAATTGGATTATTTGATTTATTTTTCCTATGGAATAGCTGAAGCCCCTTATATATTCACGTTATTAACGTTAGATGAGTAGTTTGCTAGTATTTTCCCCCATGCTGTGGTTTCCTCTTTAATTTGTTGACTGTTTCCTTTGCTGTGCAGAGCTTTTTAGTGTGGTGTGATCCCATTTGTCTAATTTTGCTTTGGTTGCCTGTATTTTGTGGGTATTAGTCAAGAAATCCTTGCCCAGATCAATGTCCTGAAGCAGTTCCTCAATGTTTACTAGTTTTGTAGTTTCAGGTCTTGGATTTAAGCATTTAATCCATTTTAATTTGATTTTTATATATGGTGAGAGAGAAGTCTGGTTTCATTCTTCTGCATATGGATGTCACCCTTTGCAGTTTCCCAAGCACCATTTATTGAAGAGACTGTTCATTCCCCACTTATGTTCTTAGCACCTTTGTTGTAGATAAATTCATTCTATATGCATGGATGCATTTCTGGGTTCTCTATTCTGTTGCATTGGTCTACTGCTATGTTAGATTTTAAACAAAATTTTCACAACCAGAATCTAATCATGGTCTGAGAAAAGACCCTCTTTTCAAAGGGGCTGATTTCCAAAGTAGATTTCTACAACAATTTTTTAGGCCTTTATAGTAAGTGTAACTTTTTCCTCCCTTTACTACTACTACTACTACTTCTTTTTCTTCTTCTTCTTCTTCTTCTTCTTCTTCTTCTTCTTCTTCTTCTTCTTCTTCTTCTTCTTCTTCTTCTTCTTCTTCTTCTTCTTCTGTATAGGCTAATGTCTTCAAATGTCCTACGAACACTGTGCTTTGTATCTCTTTACACATTTTGCAGTTCTGATTCACCCCTTACATTGCTGGAGAGGAAGTTAGTGCGTGTCAAGAAATGACAAGTCACTGCTTTGCAGACAGGTAAGATGCAGCTCTGCCCTTTGACTCTGACAGCATATTTCTGTTAGTCAGGAGACTGTCTTCCTTCTAGAAAGCTTCCAGCTCTTTCTTCCAAGAGCCTTGTGGTATGGATTAGGAGTAAGCAAGGCTGGGTCCACCAAACTTGGCCTACAAGTTGACATCCTGTTTCCCACAGCTCTGCGTAAAGGCCAAGAAAAGCAACTCTTATGAATTCCTTTTAATTTATGCAATTCTGTCCTAAAGAGAGAAAAAAAAAATCATCACTGTTTCTTCACCTTAACCCTGAATATATGAAACTCTGCACAATGCATGGCATTATCTAGGGAACTGTAGCCCTATAATTTATTTAAAAAATTAAGTTAGAGGTACCATATTTCAGGCCCTGAGGAGAAAGTCATTGTAGTCATCCAAGAAGGATGGTCAGTTCAATCAAAATCAGGAACAATCATGGCTTATTTTCAGAACTGTGTTGTGTGGATCAGATCATATGTTCCTCTAATACCATTCCTCTGGGGTTTCTTTGGGGAAAAAACAAAAAAGGGAGAGCAAAGAAGACTTTTACTTGTTGACTAAAGCCATTGTTGGAGTAGTGAATACAAATGTTTTCCCTCTTAATGATCCAGAAGCAAGCCACTTTCTCATATAGATAATCTATTAATACATTCTTAGGTGGAGAAGTCTGAGTTCAATGGATTCATCATGGAAATTCTAATATTTCTATGTATAAGCAGTCTGTTTTTATGTGCCTGCTGCAGTGCAGTGTTGGCCTGGCTGATGTGAAAAGAAATTCACATTCCTTGTGTTTATCGTGATGGTTTCTGAGACCACCGTTGCTTTCAGTAAATCTCATTATGTGATCTGACTATCTAAATGAAAGGTTCTTTCCTTCCAGCATACTGAATAAACACTATTCCTGCTTCTGGAATCGTATGAGCTACTCTGCATCAAACAGCTGCATCAGCTTTATCGGAAATGACTTAGTTCCTGGGCTGGTATTTCTCAGTCAAGGCCATGTTTAGCTTGGCAAGGCTAATTGTGAAATCACTCTGATAAGCAATGAAAAAAAATTCATAAAAGCACCATTTCCCAAGATCTTCCTTATTTCTAAAACAACTAAGTTATATCCCAATTTTCTAAATATTGACATTAGCAAATTTTATGCTTTTCACTTTTTGAAATTTTATGCCACACACCTCTGTTACCATTATTGAGACTGAACCTCATTTTCCAATTTGGATCTCACTTCCTTTCAAGTTGTTAGGAATTCCATATAGAAATTGAAATGGAAATTAGGACTCTTGCTATCAAATAATTCTTCTGAGACTACCTGGCATAAAGATATGGAGCAAATTTTAAATGAAAGACTATATTCAAACATTTTAGTGAAACTAATAACAACATTATTTTAAGTTATGAACACACAAAAACTTTATGTCATGTTTTCCTTGAATGCTTTGACTTAAAACACATTGAAACCATATCCTAAGGGTAAATTATTGTAATTTTATTTATAAAAACTAGGAGCTATATATTTTTGTTCTTACAATTTTTTAAAAAATATACAGCACCCTGTTTCAATCAGAAGTCTGTTATTTTCACATTTAGAACTTACCATGTGTGACTCTAGCTAGCATTTATAAGCAGCAAGCATCTTGTACTTAAAAGCACTGAATCATTTTTATCCACCTAAAAGAACCCTATTAGAGAATGTCATAAGATTTTGAAAATATATATATATATATAATCTCAAGCCATTGATGTATATTGGTTCACATAGCAGATAGCATTAGATGAGAGATGCTTGAATCTTACTTTTCAGTCTATGCTATTAATTGTTCTACTGGATCTCAGGGAAAGAAAACAAGTGACATGGCCTAGGTGACAGGCAGGAGAAGAACATAGAGATTGTCTGCAGAGGTGATAGTTCTCTCACTCTGAAGGGCATGGCCAATCCCAAGACCGTGTTCCCCACAAGGCTGTGGCTGCTTCCCTGGCACCTAGGGTAGAAGCCCAGCCTCAGTTCCCAGTCAGCAACTGCTACCCTCCCACTTGGCCTTGCAGCTCAAATTCACCAGGCCCTTGCCGTGCTTTGATCAGAAATTGGTGTCTGAAAATGTATCAGGATCCTGACGTCTTGATCTTTTATGTGGGTCACTTGCCATTTCCTGTGTGGCCAGTCTCCATGGCTGTTGATGAGAAAAGAAAGGATCAAAACTTGGGTGGAAGTACTAAGAAATATAATTGTGTACATACTTACCATATTTTTTGCTCTTTCACCTTGTGTGCATTTTTACTATGAAAAATGGGTGTTGAAACAGTGCTTGCTGGCATGCTTACATGGGAAAAATTCTGTGTGGCCTGTGGACTATCACGGAACTGAAAAGAGCACAGGTCATATTATACCACTGAGGGAGTCATTGTGATCTGGGCTCAGGCAGGTCAAGTCATGGTGTCTCCTCACTTTCTCTGTTTTGTTTTGTTTTGTTTATTTTGAGACAGAGCCTCAAGCTGTTGCCCTGGGTAGAGTGTCGGGGCATCACAGTTCACAGCAACCTCTAACTCCTGGACTTAAGCGATTCTCTTGCCTCAGCCTCCCAAGTAGCTGGGACTACAGGGCCCCACCACAATGCCCTATTTTTTGGTTTAGTTGTCATTGTTGTTTGGCAGGCCTGTGCTGGATTTGAACCTGCCAGCTCTGGTGTATGTGGCTGGGGCCTTAGCCGCTTGAGCTACAGGTGCTGAGCTGCTTTCTCTGTTCAATGGGGTAACGCCATCTTAACTTACTCATGTCCTGATGTGTTTTGGATAATATGTAATAATAACACACCCAAAAGCTAGTTTTGAAAGGCCACAACCAAATGGAATATGTCACATGTCATCCTTTCTAGTATCATTATTGTAATAGAGGCTATGAAACTCACAGCTGGCTAAGTGCTTTCACATTCAGTGAATGAGTGTGTGAGAAGAGAAATCTGTCCTGATTCTCCTCCCCTCCTTTTTCATCCTCCCACTCAGTCTGCAGAAGCCATGAATGCTGTACAAATCTCTTTAGGGTTTGTTTTAGGAAAGAGAACCACAAATCTAGGGATGGGGGTGAACTTGCAAGTGGCACAACATTTTCTACACCCATGCTATGTTCCCTCTGCTTTTGTAGAAAAAAAAAGTAAGTAAAGCCTGTAATCCTAGCACTCTGGGAGGCTGAGGTGAGTGGATTGCCTGAGCTCAGCAGTTCGAGACCAGCATGAGTAAGAATGAGACCACGTCTCCATTAAAAACAAAAACTACCTGGGTATTATTGCAGGAGCCTGTTGTCCCAGCTACTTGGGAGGTTGAGGCGAGAGGATTGCTTGAGCTCAAGAGTTTGAGGTTTCTGTGAGCTGTGATGCCACAGCACTCAATCCCAGGGTGACTGAATGAGACTCTGTCTGAAAAAACAGTAAGTAAAAATTGCCACTTACTGAACACTTACTATATATCATGCAGTGTGCTATATGTTTTCAGTGCACTATCTTGTAATTCTTGCAAGATTTCTATGACAGCAGCTGCTATTATTACCCTCATGTTAGAAATGAGGAGGTGAAGCTCAAGAGGTTAAGTAGTGTGCTTAATGTCTCAGAGAAAGTAGGTAGCTCTCTGGGGAGGAAAGGGGGCATTGTGTAGGAAGTTTCACTTTAAGATATATTATGATTTCATTTGTCTTGTATTTTTGTGAATGTAAACTAGACCATCATTGAATATCAATCTAGAAAAATCTGAAACTCTGACAATAGCATTTGATCAGTGGATAACCAAATACAGCTGTTTAAGGTGTGATGTCACAAAAACAGAGGTGTCCGGGAAATCTGAAATAGTCAATAATGATGAAGACACTGAGCATTTCCCAAGGGAGTATTAACCAGCTGGGAAGAGTTAATGGACCAAACCATGCTCCAGGCCATTAGCTACAACAGTAATTATTTCTGAGAAATGTCTTATTTTGAAATTAATACCCTGGCTTAAATATGCATATTTAAACAAACTGCTTGATTCTTCTTGAACTACGTGGACTGAAGGGCTGGAAGCAAGGGAAAGAAGTCAACTAGAGGGACTGATTGTAGTTCTCCAGAACAAAATATGAGGAAAAAAAATTATGTAGGTGTGAAAAAGGAAGAATAGACTCCATTTTAGACTGCAGAACAATCAACCAAATGGAGCATTTTAGACTCCATTTTATTGTTATATAAACTGGAACGTATAGATCATCTCTTTTCCCCCACCACATTGAGGAGCAAATTAGATCAAATAATTCTGATTCACCTGCAGGGTGGGCTAAAGCAGTGCTATCAGGAGAATAGTGAGCTAATATTGAGGTAAAGGGCAAGGGTGAGGTGGGATAGGGGAAGGAAAATTAGAAAGGCAAGAGTTCCAAAGAAAGTCAGCAGAAAGAACTGACAAAAGGAAAGACATTAAGGAAAATGTAAGGAAAGTACAGATGACCTCATAGAGGGTTCTGGTCTCTTGATCTCTTCTTTTCATCTCATTGGGTCAGCCCCTTGTACCCTTCCCTCTTTGCTCCATGTTTCTCTCAAATCTCTCCTCACTCCCACTGCTCTCTTCAAATATGCTGACCCACTTCCCTTCACCTGGATCCTTACAGGTAACTTCTATTTCTTACAAAGGCCAAGATTGATCACCCCAGGCAGAATAGTAGATGGGAGCTTTTCAAAACTTTGAAGAGGAAAGAGGGACTATGCCAAGGTAAGCCTTTCTTGCTCTATTGTGAGCAATTCAGATCCACCCCCAGGCTTGCACACCACTCTGCCAAGCAGCAGCTTTGCAGGTTAGCAGAACCTCCTTTCTCCTTGTGCAAGAGGTTTGGTAACCTGTTTTTGTTATCACTTCAGCACTGGCCTCCTTTGCAGAAGGAAGAATGTCTTACTTCTCTTCATCTCAAGAAGCTATCACATTTGCCTTTCCTACTGTATATACTACTGTAGTTTCTCTGTGATAAGTTCTGGTAAAAATAATTTTATCCTGTGACATTTTCATACCTGTGTAGATCGTTCTCTTGAAAAGCTTTAAGCTGGCTTTATGTCTTATTGGTGGGAACTTCATTTTCCTTTTCCCATTAGCTCTTCCCTTTTTCAATGTTGCTTCCACCTCATTTTAGAGAATTAATCTTAGTTCTGTAATAGTTAATTCTAATGTCATATATGCTCTGATTTCATGTGTTCCTATCTCCCCAGGACTGTGCTTGATCAGTTGTAACTTCTATTTCTACAAGCATCATGTCTACTGTCTATAAACTTGCTTACACTTCAAAATTAAAAATGATACTTCTCTCATAATCTTTTGCCCCCTTGCAAACATAATCCTATCTAACTTCTGCATCTAGAGCTACCATTTTGATAGTAATAATAATTTATGTTGATTATTAAATCAATTAAACATTGGTTATTAGACATCTGTCATTTTATTTTAGTCTCATTATAGTCATTTGTGATTAGTGTAGTTTCTGTGTTGCAGATGGAGAAGCTGCCATCTAGAAAGGTTAATTAGGCCATGCAGAAAAGAAGCAGTCAAATCAGGATTTAAAGCCAGATGTGTCTGAATCTAAAGGCTTTTGACGAGTTTAGTATAGTTTTCTGACAAGCCTGTATTTGTTCTTTGCACTTCTCTACTTTCCAGAACCTGAGAGCAAAGTGACACCACCTGGTTGTCAGTATAGTGGACACTTGTCTTTTTTTTGGTTGATTGTTCTGCAGTACTTGGCAACCTAAAGCATGCTTTTCTGATGGTTTCTAGGACACCATTGTGTTCTAGTCATTTCTTATTCTGATTATTCCTTCTTTCTCCTTCACCAGCAATTTTTAACATGCCTGTCCCATGAATGATGGTGGTTGTTGGGCTCCAGACTTGACTGCAAGGATCTCATCTACTCTTACCACACCACCTCAGTCATTCAAGACTCTCACTCCAGCTTAGACTTCTTACTTGAATTTCAGAATATTATTTTCAGCTGCCTATGGGATACTTACACATGGAACGCTCACACAGTAACTCAAAATGCAATAGCTAAGAGGCTGAACCCATCTTATTTCCAGAACTGCTTTTCCTGTAACTTGGAATAACATCATTCTTATACTTGATTCCCAAGCTTTCTTGGCTTTCTAGACTCCTTCTTACTCCCCAAAACTAACATATATGTTCTATGTCATTACTACTTTTTTCATATCCATATCTTCACTGTGTATTTCATATCTACTATTTTTATACCCTCTTCTATACTTTGCCAGACTTTTGTCAACTTTCTCCTAAACCATTGCTCTGGCCTTCTTTGTGAATGCTGTCCCAATCCCATTCTCTTTATAACTCATCAAAAACCCATTTTTGAAACAATTACAAGAGTTAATTTTCTAAAAAACAATCTGATGGTGTCAGGGTAGGCAGAAGAAAAAACACTTTTCAGACTGTGGCTATATTAAAATCAAGACACGTTTTTGAATGACCTCAAGTTGTCACCTATGGCTGGTTGTTGGATTCTATAGATGAGGCCCAAAAACCTTGGGAACAAATGAAGGAAGTCTCCAATGCCACTCTAAATCCAGGGTCAGCACATGTTTCCTTTCGAGTGTGGTTTTGTGAGCCACATACAATCTCTGTCGCATCTTCTTTTTACCACTCTTTAAAATAGAAAAAACACTCTCAGCTTCTGCACCATACACAAACAGGTTATGGGCAGGATTTGGCCACTGGGCCCTAGTTTGTCTGCTTCCTGCTCTAGAGTTCAGATATTGTTTTACTGTTTAGTAGCCACTGCAGGGTTTTCAGCAGGGGAGTACAATAATCAGAAGGGACCTGAACTTTCAGGTGAGGCAGTGACACTAGGCTCCTCTCTATTGTGAAGTCTTTACTCTCCCTGTGTCAGTGGGAGCCCTGTGGTGGTGACCCACCAGCCATCCTCAGTTCCCAGTACTTCACATAAGGGCAGGGAACTGGGCACCAAATTTGTATAAATAAAGCAGTCATTAACTCTAGGAAGCTCAGGGAATGCTTCCCAGTGGCAATGAGTCTTTTAACTCATTGAGAGAAACTTGAGAGAACAAGAGTTAAGAAGTTCCACAAAAGGTGGAAGTAATGGTAGTTGTAAAGGTACAGATGTGTTGATGACCATGACTCATTATTTAGCGCTGATTTATTTTTTTATTCACTTGAATCAACCAAGGAGATACTTAATGGAATTCACCATTTTGAGATACTTTCTTGTTGACCCTGAGAGAGAAGATCATTGAGGAATCTGTCCTAGACATCTTTGGATGAACATGTTATTACACACTTCATTGGGAAGCACTTAAGCACTTGCTTTGTCCTAGAAGGTGGAACATTCAATTTTGTTATAGTAAGAGGCAAAGTAATTTCCTTGAGCTATAACAATGAATCTCCTGTTCTTTTTGAATGATGTTTCTGAAGGGTCTCTCCCTCTGCTTTCAACTAGTAGGGTCTCAGCAGATGTGTGTTGAGTGAATAACTTTTATTTTATTTTATTGACAGAGTCTCACTTTGGGCCCTTCGCAGGTAGACTGCCATGGTATCACAACTCATAGCAACCTCAAACTCTTAGGTTTAAATGATTCTCTTGCCTCAGCCTCCCAAATATTTGGGACTATAGCACCTGCCTCAACGCCCTGCTATTTTTTAGAGATGGGGTCTTGTTCTGTCTCAGGTTGGTCTCAAACTACTGAGCTCAGGTGATCCACCTGCCTCAGCCTCCCAGAGTGCTAGGATTATATGCATGAGCCACCATGTTCTGGCCTGAGTAACACATTTAAATAGTGAAGTGAATGCTGGTGATGGAGATCCGTGTTCAGAATTCCTCAGCAGGTCTGCAAAAAATATGGATCTATTCATCTCTAAGTTGATTCTAGAATGGATTTGAAACCTCTTGTGAGGCTCCCATACCAAAGATGTCACTTAGTAGCAGTGTTTACAAAAGTCATATCCAATGTAGGCCTCTATCACTTTTGATGATTTACCATAATAAATTTTTCTAACATGTGTGTTCTTTTAGAAATTCTTAAAGATACTCAGTTCTCATTTCTATACTATCATAGGCAGAACTTTAGAGTGAAAATTTCTCTAAATTCTCTATGTATTCCTTTAGAAGATACAAAAGTAAAGTTCTCTTTTTAGATTGTTCTGAATAATACTAATAAAATACTCAAATCTTAAATATTCAAATTTATGGATTTTCACCCTTATAAAGACATATGTAATCAACCACCTGAAGCAAGAAACAGAACGTTTCCATCACTGCGGAAGATTCCTCCTTCTTTTTTTCCAGTAACTACCTCCTACTCAGAGGTAATCACTTTGCAAATTCTCCTAATGTAGTAGTTTTTCCTATTCTTGGATGTCATATATCCTATTCTTGGATGTCATATAAATGAAACTATAGAAAATTGACTATTTTAATTCTGGCATCCTTTGCTCAATATAATGGCTTTGATATTCATTCAAGTTGTTGTGTATGGCAATAAGTTCAGACCTTTTTTTATTGCTTTCTGGTGTTTTAAACCATGAAACCATCAAAATGTGTAGCCATTGAGAAAGATATGGGTTGTCTATATGTGGTGCTATTATGAATTAATTTACGAGTTGTAGATGTACATTTTAATTTATTTGGGGTAAAGACCTCCCTGTGAAATTACTTGTTCTTAGGTATTATATCTAGGAGTAGAATTTCTGGGTCAAAGATTATAAGCTGTGTATTTTAACTTTATATAAAACCACCATACAACTCTCTAAAGTGGTTGTACTATTTTACTCTCTCACTGGCAAGCTGTAGTTTTATATCCCCACTAACATTTGATTTTAGACTTGCTAGTGGTTGTACAATATCTCATTGTGGTTTTAATTTGCATTTTTTCAGTGACTCATGATATTGAGCACTTTTTCAATGTTCATGTGACCACATATATATCTTCTTTTGTGGAATGTCAGGTCTTTTGTCAATTTTTTATTAGGTTATTTATCTTTTTATTATTGATGTAGGAAACTTTAAATACTTTGGATTTAAATCCTTTCTGGAACATATGTTTTGTGACTATTTTTCCTACTCTGTGGCTTATCTGTTTTCTTATTATTATCCATTAATGGACAAGTTTTTAATTTTGAAGACCAATATATAGCATAAGTTTTCTATGACTACTACTGTTAATGTCACTACTTTCTAAAAAGTGTTTGTCTACCCAAAGGTCATGAAGACATTTCCCTATATTCTCCTATACTTTTTTCTAGAAGGTTTATGGTTTTAACATTTATGTTTAGGTCTATGATCCAACTTGAACTAAATTTGTGTTTAGAATTAGGCAGGGGCTTATGTTTAGAATGAGTTAAGGGTTATTTATTTTTCTTGTTGCTAGAATTAATTTCTTTAAAAAAATTTTTTCCCTGTTGAAATTACTTGTGCCTTATACATTAGAAAATTATTGTTCTTATTTGTGGATCCATTTCTGCTTACTCTTTTCTATTAAAAAGAGGCCTATTCTTCTAGTAATTCATTGCCTTGATTTCTGCAATTTTAGAGTAATCTTTAAATTAAATGATACATATCTTGCAACTTTATTCTTATTTTTCAAAATTGTTATAGTCATGGTGAGTCTAGAAACTTTGAATTTCCTTGTCAATTTTAGAATAGCCTTCCCATTGCTCTAAAAAATACCAGAATGTCTTGTTAGGATTATATCATATTTATAGATAAATCTTAGTAGAATGGGCATCTTAACAGTCTGAGTCTTCAAATACATGAACATAATATGTCTTTTCATTTACGTAGGTCTTCTAATTCATCCTCATAATGTTTTTTAGTTTTTAGTATTCTTGCATTTTTTTCATTAGCCATGTTTATACATATTCAGTATTTTAAATATGATACTGTTTTTGTAAATTTTATTTTCTAATTATTTGTTAATGATATAAAGAAATAACAGTTGTTTTTTTTTTACACTTATCTTGTACCAGATGGCCTTGCTAAATCCATGTACTAGTTTTAGTACTCTTTTGTGTGTGTATGAGTGTATGTGTATGTGTGCATATTCCGTAAAAGTTTTCCCTGTTCCCAGTTATGTTTTATGTGCATAATGACAATTTTCCTTTTTTCTTGCCAATCTCTGTGCCTTCTATTTCTTTCTCTTGCTTTATTGTACTGGCAGGTCTTGTAAATGCAGACTATAAGTTGTAAGACTAGATATCATCTCTTTTTTTAATCTTAAGAGAAAATGGTTTAATATTTACCATTGATGTTAGTATAGTGGGGATTTTTTTTTTATTTTTTACAATTTTTATTTCAAAACATTAGGGGGTATGAGTGTTCTTGTTACATGGATGAATTGTATAATGCTGAAATCAGGGCTTTATTGTACCCATCACCAGAATAGTGTACCTTGTACCTGACAGGTAAGTTTTAATTCCTCACTCTCCTCCCACTTCCCTCATTTTTAGTTTCCATTGTTCTTTACACTATTTTATGACTATGTGTATCCATTGTTTAGCTTCCACTTATTATTGAGAACATGTGGCGTTTGTTTTTCCGTTCTTGAGATATTTGATTTAGGATAATGCTCTCCAGTTCCATACAACTTGTTGCAAATAACATTATTTCCTTCCCTTCTATGGATGAGTAGTAGTCCATGATGTGAGTGTGTGTGTGTATATATACACACACATACACACGCCTATATTGTATATACACACACATCTAACATTTCCTTTATCAACTCATGAATTGAACTCTTTTATCAGCTCACTTATGTTGATTCCACATCTTTGCAATTATGAATTGCACTGTGATAAACATCCAAGTGTGGGTGTGTCTTTTTGATAAAACGACTTCTTTTCCTTTGGGTGGATATCCAGCAGTGGTATTACTGGAATGAATAGTAGGTCCACTTCTAGTTCTTTGAGGACTCTCCATACTGTTTTCCAAAGAGTTTCTACTGATTTACAGTCTCACCAACAGTGTGTAAACATTCGTTTATCACTGCATCTATTCTAATATATATTGGTTTTTGATTTTCTAATAATGGCCTTTCTGAGAAGAGTAAAGTGGTATCTCATTGTGATTTTAATTTGCACTTCATTGATGATTATTGATGTTAAGTATTTTTTTCATATGTCTGTTGTCCATTTGTGTATATATATATATATATATATATATATTTTTTTTTTAACTGCTGTTCATGGCTTTTGCTCACTTTTTAATAGAGTTATTTGGGTTTTGCCTTGCTAATTTGTTTGAGCTCTTTGTAGGTTCTGGATATTAGCCCTTTGTTGGATATATATTTGTGAATATATATATT
>CAUYPK010101210.1:0-34678 GCA_963574355.1 Loris lydekkerianus | reverse complement strand
GGATTTATCCCAGGCTCTCAATGCTGGTTCAATATACGTAAATATATAAATGTAATTCAACACATAAACAAACTTAAAAATAAGGACCATATAATTCTTTCAATTCATGCAGAAAAAGCATTTGATAATGCCCAGCATCCCTTCATGATCAGAACACTTAAGAAAATTGGTATAGAAGGGACATTTCTGAAACTAATAGAGGCCATCTACAGCAAACCCACAGCAAATATTATATTGAATGGAGTTAAATTGAAATCATTTCCTCTCAGCTCAGGAACCAGACAAGGCTGCCCACTGTCCCCACTCCTTTTTAACATTGTAATGGAAGTTTTAGCCACCGCTATTAGGGAAAAAGGCAATCAAGGGTATCAATACAGGGTCAGAAGAGATCAAACTTTCACTCTTTGCAGATGATATGATTGTATACCTGGAAAACACTAGGGATTCCACTACAAAACTCTTAGAAGTGATCAAGGAATACAGCACTGTTTCAGGTTATAATATCAACACTCATAAGCCGGTAGCCTTTATATATACCAACAACAGTCAAGTTGAAAAAATAGTTAAGGACTCTATCCCATTCACAGTAGAGCCAAAGAAGATGAAGTATTTGGGAATCTATCTAACAAAGGACATGAAAGATCTCTATAAAGAGAACTATGAAATTCTAAGAAAAGAAATAGCTGAAAATGTTAACAAATGGAAAAACATACCATGCTCATGGTTGGGAAGAATCAACATTGTCAAAATGTCCATACTACCCAAAGCAATATATAATTTCAATGCAATCCCTATTAAAGCTCCATTGTCATACTTTAAAGAACTTGAGAAAACAATACTTCATTTTATATGGAATCAGAAAAAAACCTGAATAGCCAAGACATTACACAAAAATAAAAATGAAGCAGGAGGAATCACGCTACCAGACCTCAGACTATACTACAAATCAATAGTGATCAAAACAGCATGGTATTGGTACAAAAACAGAGAAGTAGATGTCTGGACAGAATAGAGAACCAAGGGATGAACCCAGCTACTTACCGTTATTTAATCTTTGACAAGCCAATTAAAAACATTCAGTGGGGAAAAGATTCCCTATTTAACAAAAGGTGCTGGGTGAACTGGCTGGCAACCTGCAGAAGACTGAAACTGGACCCACACCTTTCACCATTAACTAACATAGACTCTCACTGGATAAAAGATTTAAACTTAAGACATGAAACTATAAAAATACTAGAAGAGAGTGCAGGGAAAACCCTTGAATAAACCGGTCTGGGCAAGTATTTTATGAGGAGGACCCCCCCAGGCAATTGAAGCAGCTTCAAAAATATACTACTGGGACCTGATCAAACTAAAAAGCTTCTGCATAGCCAAGAACACAGTAAGTAAAGAAAGCAAACAGCCCTCAGAATGGGAGAAGATATTTGCAGGTTATGTCTCTGACAAAGGTTTAATAACCAGAATCCACAAAGAACTCAAATGTATGAGCAAGAAAAGAACAAGTGATCCCATCGCAGGCTGGGCAAGGGACTGGAAGAGAAACTTCTCTGAAGAAGACAGGCACACGGCCTATAGACATATGAAAAAATGCTCATCATCCTTAATCATCAGAGAAATGCACATCAAAACTACTTTGAGATACCATCCAACTCCAATAAGATTAGCCCATATCACAAAATTCCAAGACCAGAGATGTTGGTGTGGATGTGGAGAAAAGGGAACACTTCTACACTGCTGGTGGGATTATGACATATTTTGGAAATACATTCCACATCCCCAAACTTCCTCTCCTCAGGGTAGGAAAAGCTGCATATAATGCCCTAGACAGAAAAGCCAAAGGGAATACCCCCTGGGGAATCGCTCTGTGAATTCATACTGCCAAATTTCAAGGCCAAAAACCTAGCAGAGAGAAATTCTGGTTACAATAAAGTTATTTTTAAATTTAATAAATATAATTAAAACTATATTTTGTTACTATTCTTTCTTCATCTATGTTTTAAAATGCCTTTTCCCAATTTTTAAGAAAATATGTTTAGATGTTGAATTTATTTAGGCATTGAATGATTTTGTTGAAGGCACAATTAATCACATCAGTTGTATATCTGATAGTCACAGGCCATAAAAATGGTTAACAGAAAATAACTTGAAATGATAAATATTCCACCTCCCACTTGTACTGGTGCTAAAATTCTGGGCTTTCTTTACCCTGTTCCTTCAAGGAGCTCCACATTAAATCCAATAATCTAATTACAAAAAACTATCTTAAAAATACCTTCTATCACATTAAAACAGTCCACAGCTAGCTAGCTATTTTAAGATCTTTGTAAAAGAAATTTTGTCTTTTAAAAAAGAAAATCTCCCTTGTAAGACACCTCCCTTTTTGTACCTAAACCACTAAAAACTTAGGATTAAAAAGAATAATGGCCCAAATTTAATATAACAAACCTTACCTTTGTTGAAATTTATATACCTCGAGATGTTAGTTTTCTAGTCTTTGAAAAGAAAAATTTGGAGTTCCCTAACAATGATTAGGGCAATAAAACAAATAATGAAGAAATCACTAATCTAAAACAGGGGATAGAAACTATTCGAAAAGTAACAAATGAAAAATCTTATAAATATATAACATTTACTTCTGTGTATCTGTATGTCATAGCTTCAAGATTCTTTCAGTAATTTGAAGTCTTAAAGTAAATTAAGCAGTAAATATAAAAGGTCTGTATCTTTTCTGGAAATGTAATTTAAGTTCAAATTTATAATCTGACTTGCTTCTTTAAGAAAAATTCATAGAAAGAACAGATTTCTAAATGACTTTTTATTTAAAACATTGCCAATTATTTTTCCTTTGATTTCCAGAGTAAAGACAAATATTGAATAAATAGCAAAGTTTACCTTATTCTCTCTGGGATTTGAAAACTTTTCCATTGACACGTCCCTGCTGCTTTAACTATGATCATTCTTCCTCTAAGCTTAGGGACTATTGCGGAAGAGGGGAACAGGTGAGGTTGTAAGGGACAATTTCAAGGGATAGAATTAATTCAAGACCCTCCCCCCGATCAGGGAAGGACACATAGGTGCCTAAACAGCTAGAAAAATAGGGACTTTGCCTTTCCAGGGTACATGATACAGGCATTCATCCCAACCATAAAGAATTTCCTGCTTTCAATAGACTTAAAAGAAAATTACAGAGGGAATATCCAGCTAACTGTTGACAGAGCTTTCTGAGTATGGTTGTTCCTAGTTCTGGAGTTTATGCCAATTTATTATTTAATTTAATAAGAAATTTATCTAGCACCTTAGGACAAATGACTAAAGTGACTGCAAAAAATATTGCTGTACAACAAAGTCTCTAATTTTTTTTAGCTTAAATGGTTAATATTGCTATTGTCAGTGGTCTCTAAGACCTTTGCACTGTTTAGTAGATCTGGCCCCATTCACTCAGAGGAATTAACAAGTTTTTCTCAAAGTGAAAGTAAGGTACAGGGGAGGTGCGATATAACAGCCAGGACTCCTATGCAGTAGAAAATGAGGACAGTTTATTTAAAGTAAAGCAAGGTAAGTTTAGACTTTTCTGGAAAGAGAAGGGTCTCCCTGGTGAGTGAGAGGAGACTCCACATAAAAGCAGTGCACAAATGTAAGTATTTCATTCTGGCTCCCCCCATAATAGTCTATAAAAGTTTTTCATTGGTTGCCCAAGGTTCTTGGGTATCCTTGTCTATTTCTTATTGGTTATTGTCTATTTCTCACTATCTCTACCTTAGTTACCATGTGCCCATTTTCCTTTACATGTTAACAATAATTGTTTCCTGCTATTTTCTAGGTTATTGTATGGTGGTGACTAATAGCCTTGTGATGTTTGTGCCCTTTTCTGTGCACACTGTTCTGTAACTGTGACCATTATTACTCCACTTCATGCTGCAAACTAGAAACTACATTTTGTGGAGAACAAGACATACATGGTCAATGGAGTCATGAGGTTCCTGAAACACATTGTCTGTTGCTGGGCCCTTTATATCTTTCTTATCTAGGAGGCCAGACTTTTCTCCTATTTTCCTGAAGCCCCTTTTTATCTCTAATCACTTATGTTTTATATAAGAAATTGCTGTAAGTCTGAAATTAAACCCAAGAATACAAACTCAAAGATTACAGATAAGTTCATTTTATAACCTTGCTTTTTGCATTTGGTTTTTTGCAACTTTGTAAAAGTTGACAAATGCTTGTCCACCTACAATCCCATCTGGACCAGAACATTTAGTTGGCTAGAAGTCTTTTGACTTTTAGTCCTTTGGCCATAAATTTCCCACCAAGGGACAGGATGGAAACTGGGCATGTAGCCACACCACCCTGAAAATGATGAGACAAAATTAAAGTTTGGCCATCAATGCTGCCTCTAGCAAATCTTGGCCAAAAGGAGGAAAATGTAAATGAAAATAAAATCCTAGGCACTGCCCCATCTTGCCAAGAGAATGGACCCCCCTGTTGGCCAAGGAGACCCACACAAACAAATCTTCCTGAAACCAAGACTCATCCTCTCCCTCTACCTGCCCCAAGATACATGGTCCCTCCTTAAAAAGTCCAAGGTCTCTATTAGTTAGAGAGACGGACTTGGGGCAGCTTCTGCTGTTCTTCCCATGAGATGTCTTTTGTATTAAAAATTCCTTTATTCCTTGCTCAACAATCCAATCCTCCTTGTCTCAATAATCACATCTTTATGCAACAACCAACTGGACCTAGGCCAAAACCACCTGGTGGTTGTAGTTTCAAAAACATGTTTACTTCCCTTTAATTGTAGTATATTTATTTTATGTGAATTACCTCAAAGAGAGAGCCCTAGATAGCTCAAATAATATAGGAATTTAAAAAAACTACATTAAATGTCTACTGCCTTATAGTATTTCCTATTGCTGGACATTGTAAGAATAAATAGCAAACTTTTTCTTCTGAGTGGGGTGCTATGCCTTTTTACACAAAGGCATAATTATGAGACATGGGACCCCTTGATTCTCCTCATTCCAGCCCAGTTAGCACATCCACATCTTTTCTGTGTATTATCAACAAAGAATAATGGAGCTCTGATCAATCCAAGCTACACTGTTGAGCCCTGCTGAGTGTTTCTGTTAATCAGTTCTAATATTTTTGAAATCATTGTGTGAGGAAATAGCCAGTAGAACTTAAAATCAACAGCTCTATTCTATCAATTCATGTGGATCGTCCAAAAGAGTATCATTTTCTTTGCTCTCCAACATAAACTACCAATTAAACCAGGGTCCCTGGCAGAAAAGAATATTAATATTTGATTTCCCCAAGTCAACAGTGTTCTGCTTCAAAAGAGTATATTAAACTTTTGTCTTTTTTTTCCCCCTTTATGGATGATGTAAAGTCTTAGATCCATCTTTTATATCCTTTGCAAAACACAGTAATTCTTTATTTATTGGCAATCTGACTCATATGATTAATATGTCACAATGAGTACTTCATATACTGACAAAGTTTCTAGGAAAGAGTAGCTGATCGGTTGTATTTGGCTACTTTTTTTGTCTTGAGTTGGTCAATTTTTGCATTAATTACATGATATTTATACTGATTTATATTAGCCAATATCAATAGTGCTCAAAGCTTCCCTTTGAATCTCTGACATTTTCCTCAGCCCTGAGCCAAATGAGATCATCCATCTGAAAATCTGGCTGCTTTAACATTAAAATACATCTCTACAAACTGCCCCCCCTCCAGTTCCCAGAAGGCTTTGCTGCATAAACACAGGTAGATTGCAAATGACCTTTTGTTGTGCACATTTGATTATGTTGATATTTATCTTTGGACACCCAAATCATGTCTTACATAGCATTGTATTGTACCCTAAAACCAGTGTTAAGTATGTTTATTATGCAGCCACTTTTGTCTCCCTAAAAAATTATAAAAGGCCTTGTACGGAATTCAATTATATACTAGTACATTCACCATGTAATTTTTTCAACATGCTTTTTTTCATATTTTTCATTTTTCATATTCATATGTTTGTAAAAATAATCCATTTCAGATATATGAGTGGATGATCAGTATGAGTTACACTAAAGAGTCTCTGAAATATATTATTGTATAACTTTTAGATTAAAAGATGTTTGTAAATGTTTATGACTCTGATATGGGAATTGATCGATCTAACAAGCTTAAACTGCATTATGTTCCACAAAAATGGTTAGCACCTTCAGGCAAAGCCATCAAATAGAAATAGCAACATTAATCAAAAAATGACTCTCCACAATAATTGGAGCTTTAATAAGCGTATTGAAGCAAAACAGTTGATTAACATTGTATATTCTGCTGAATAACCAAATCTATCTCTACATTTGTTTTTGTAGAAAGGTTCTTCCTCAAAATAATGAACTCTAATCCCTTTGGGAGCTAAGATCTTACATTAAATCATCCTTGCTTTTTTGCTGAATAATTCAATTCAGTCAACAAGTATTTATGTGGTGGACACTATGCTGAATTCAAATATTTCTTCCCTGCTGAGATGAGATAAAAATTGGGCTAATACAATTATTACTTTTTTATTGTGAAGCAAATGAGTCATGTTTTCTGAATTTTTAAACAAATGCCCCAAATTTGTAATTGCTGAATAGTCACAGTGAAAACTACACATTTTAATTAAAAAAATATGAGGGGAAAATTATTAAATACATATTGATCAAATAAAAGAAGGGCCCGCCTATGTTATTATTTATTTCCAAGTTCTACACAGCTATGCATGCTCAGCAACATAGAACTTGAGACAAATTAGCCATTGATCAAGTACCCATTACTCATTTTTTTAAATTCATGTTTGAGGATTTTATTATAATAGTATTTCATACTTCCCAAGTGTTCCATGGTTAAAAATATGAAACTCTAATTTTAGATTTCCAGTAATTTGTGGCCACAACTACTCAGAAGATCTTAGCATACTCGGTTACCAGCTTCCTTGCTTTCTCCTTTGATGTCCGTTACTCACTCATTCTGACCACTTCTTATCCTAACATATGGTGGTCTTATACCATCTTTCTAATCACCACCTGTGCTCCTACTATTCTGTATTTTGCATTACAAAATTTACTTGTGTTCTGAGTTATTTTTCAATTACCAGGCAAGAACCCTTACACTTAACACATAGTATTAAGACCACCTTTATTTTCTCATTGTGAGTGCATGCATGCATATTATACATCAGTGTTTCTGTATATCATATTCTTGGATAAAGAATGAACTCAAGCTAATGTCCAAACACATGAAAGAGCTACAAGTAAATTGGGGCATTATTTCTTTTATTAATAGCTATATTGTAAAGCATAATTCTCTAATAATCTGAGATGATTGTGTTATGTTGAAGAAAGGTCATGCTGTAGAATTATTGGGATGGGTCCCTTCTGCCAAATATATGCCTGTATTATTTATATACTGATATAAATTTCAAGCTGATTATCTCTTACTGAGAGGCAGTAATGAGAACAATATAACAGGGAGATCTAAATTACAACACAATATTTTTTCGTGACAATAGAAATGCAAATATCCTAATTAATATGTTAATAGTTTTTCCCTATTTATAGATATTAACTCCAGTCTGTTTTGGACTAATACACATGCAATACCTTTACAAGCTCTTCTCTAATAAATAGGTGAGATTCCTGAGGGTAGGAATGAAGTTTAATCTATATTCTATAACCCTTTCATAGAAAGAGAATTTGGCATTCAATAAAAGATGTGATTGTGTTAACATAAATTGTGATACAGCTTAAACCTGATAACATATCAAGCTTTCTCATCAGGTGTTCTGCAACTTAAGGAGAAATAACTAGAAAAACAACTTTTACTTTTTCTGACATAAGGACCATGTGATAGCCTTTTAACTATTTGTGAACTCACAATAATTAATTTACTGAGATTTGCCACATCAAATAAATAATATATAACATCAGAAAATTGATTAGTTTCTGAGGATGGTGTATACAGAGCTTCCCCGTCCTATCTTCTCTACTTTGGTCTGTTTGTGAAAATATTTATATTAAAATGTTAAAATGAAAAAGAAAGTATATTCTTGGGCTATAGAGTGATAGGCATGCATTTAAAAAAATATTTTGGCATAGTTTAGATTTTTTTTTAATGTGTTAGAAGAGAAGCTAATTTTTATAGTCTATGGTTGGTATCTTATTTTTATTGTCAAACTTTTCCACACAAGAGTATAATATACCAGCATCAAAATACATAGGAATTTTATAATAAATACAATCCATGATGTCTTGGTACTTCCTAGATGGAAATCTGGTATTAACTCTAAGGGTTATTTAGAAAATCATCCCCTGGTAATAGAGTCCTATACCAGGTTACCAGATAACATATCAAGAAAAGAGAAGTAAAAATGAAAAAAAAAAAATGCTTCCTGATGATAATTTAGCAAAGCAAGAAATTTTAGGATTTTTATTTTATGTTCTTTATAATAATTCAGTGACATGATAAGTATTTTCTAATTCAAAAACAATTGAAAATAACAACAAAGCAGAACATACCATTTGAACATGACAACAACTTAACTAGGAGAGGAAATCCTCTTCTGGTTGGAGGAATTCTAATTTTCTCATATAAATAGTTACTATCTCTTCTTATGAAAAATTCAATTACAAGCACAGGAGGAACAAAACATCAATCTTAATAATGGATTTCAATCTGGGATGGAAGACAAAAATAGGTACATGTATTAAAATATGTTAATTTTAGTGTTCACATAATATCATAATATGTTTTTAATGTACTTTGACAAACTGGAAACAACCAACATTAAGAGAAAATAATAAATGTGGTTAGTCTATGCGTCCATTTATTAATTTACAAGGGGGTGATTATTGTTTTCTTGTCATGCATTTATAATGAAATAGCAGCTAAATAAATTAATCTAAAAAACATTAAGGAGTGGGCACTGTCATTGAATTTATCATCACTCCAGAAACAAAAAAATAATAATAATTAAATGGGAAACAACAAGATATCCATTTTATACATATTCAATTACTAGCAACAATTGAATATGTGGAAAAGTTGCCAAAGCCCTGGGCAAATGTATTCTGTTTAACTTATCAATAGCAAAGTCCATCAGCTTAATGGAACAGACGTACAAGTGTCCAAGTGGATTGAATAATATTGATAACCTCATTTGTGAGGAATGGTCAATGTAAAATATGATTTTCTTAATAGAAAGGGACATCATATTGGTAATTAACTAAACTTTTAATAATGAAAATGTCACAGATATGGAAGTGCTAGGAATCATTCATACTTGAAGAAAAAGGTAAAAAATGATAGACTCATTTATAGACCTTCCTTTGCCCATTTTGGAAGTCTTTTATCAATTTAATTTCAGTTGTAAGCACAGTAACTTTATTCTGTCTTTAAATGTAGAAATTGAATAACAGTCATGATCAAATGATGAGCCAGCATGGATGAAACTAATCTTTGTAAGTACACTTCTCACTAATTGATACCCTTCCCAGAGATGTCATGGGTGGTAACTAGTAAGTATAGTTACCAAAACACTACATCTTATTTCCAACTGTTCATGTATTCAAATAACCAATATTATCCACTTGTTTAACAAATATCAGGCAACATCAATTTTATATTTAAAAACTATTCAATACAGGGCAGCACCTGTGGCTCAAAGGAGTAGGGCTCCAACCCCATATGCCAGACGTGGCAGGTTCAAACCCAGCCCCAGCCAAAAACTGTAACAAAACAAAACAAAACAAAAAACTATTCAATACAATCATTCAAAGTGGATGTTGAAAAGTAGTTGTCAGTATTTTGGGAAAGAGTAGATATTTGGATTATTGTTTCCTCATACTTATAGGTAAGATGGTTTTTAAATACAAATATTTGAATATTGATACAGCAATATGATTCATCCATCATTTATCTATAATTCATTTCTTCATGCTAGTGCTTAGGTGTTTTAACATTTCTCAACTGAGTTTATTTCATAAAGAAGGGCCATGTATTACAATAGAGAAGTTCTAACTGTGAGTATTTCTCTGCATGGAGGCACTTTTCAATCATTTGTCCAAAATAATGATCTAAATAAATCTACCAAAGAAACTTCAAGTTTTTATACTTTGCTACAATTTGGAGAAGGAACCCTTTTGAGTTGATTTACATTTAATTCCTTTCTCCTGAAAAAAAAAAAAAGTAGGAATCCTACTCTGCGGCTGCTGACTATCTATAGACTCTGAGTTAGTTTCTTGATGTCTAAGTTTCTTAGAGTAAAGTAGACTCCTTCCTTCATAGGAGATTATAGGAGCAAAGTAAAAGAGCTGGCCCACAGATGGTATTCAATATATGACAGATTATTTTTTCTTGACATATTTATACTTGGCCCAATTTGTAATGCCTTGAAAACCTTCACATTCCATAGAGACAAGTAGCAAAAGGAAAGAATATTCACTCTAGTCTCAATGTGGTCCTTCTTGACATTGCAGCATTCTCTGCACATAATCTATAAGTGGAGTGTAACTCAAGGCTCAGGTGGAGGCAGTAGGGAGAAACCACTAGGGTAGAATTCTGATCGTTTTCAATGCCATATCTGAACTAGGCTCTACGTGTTTAATAGCTTTCTATCCCTC
Source organism: Loris lydekkerianus (assembly GCA_963574355.1). NCBI lineage: Eukaryota > Metazoa > Chordata > Mammalia > Primates > Lorisidae > Loris > Loris lydekkerianus. The sequence continues at coordinate 24,032 of CAUYPK010101210.1, read as the reverse complement.
CCCCCACAGTTATACTTCAGAGAAGGGAAACTTCCTAACTCCCTAGTATTTTCCCTCTTATCTCTTTTTATATGTTTCTCCAATCCAGTTAAAAAAGAATGAGTGGTTATTTTCAAATTAAAGGCCAATACTTCTACCTTGGCTCCCACTCCTATTCCCTTCTATATTCCTTTTTTGTCTAGTGGATTTGGCCCAAGACTATTAAAACATTCTGAAATCTCAGCCATCTCCCATCTCCCCAAAAAAGTGTTCATCAAATTCCATGGTCCCACTTCAATTGCTGACCAATATCTCCATATATTTACATCCCAACTTCCACAAAGCTCTGTGAATATACAACCTGTCACCATTTCCACAACCATTCACCAACCTCAACCTACTTTTCCCTGACTTCTTCCTCTCCACCAATGTACTGACTCTCTTTTTTGGGAGGATCAACAGTAACTCCTATTTTGCTAAATGTAATGGATGTTAAACCTACCAGAGGCTTTCCTGTCTTCATCTTTCTTATTTTTCAGCATAATGAAACACAATTGCCTTCGCACTCCTTGAAATGCTCTTCTCATTAATTTCTTCAATATGAAAATCTCCTAATCATCTTTTAGATCTGATTTTTCTCATGTGTTATAATCAGATCCTCTCCTTTCTCTTATATTTAAATGAATCAGTATAATTTAAATGAATTAGTATACAGCTCTACAACTTCTTCCCATCTTCAAACCTTCTTTCTATATAATACCAACTACCTCACATCCTTCAATACCACTTGTGTAACGAGCGCTTAACATATCTCCATCTCAAATATTCACTCTAACCTACAAAATTGCATAGCCAACCACTTTGTGTCCCATTTCCCTTGGTCTTGATAGCATGTCCTCACCTTTTGGTTGGCCCTTCCATAAGGCATTACTGTATGCCTCCTTTTCTCATAACCTCACACACAATCACAGATACCTCTGTAAGTAACATTGTGTCATAATCATAAGTAACTCACGGTGCATTTCTCTGTGCCTCAGACTGAGGCTGACCACTCTATGGCCAGCTCCCTCTCCTGGGCCACAGAACAAGCCAGATCCTTGGGCTCTTACTTGATCAAACATATGGCCCTTCTGGAACCTCCTAAGCATACCGTCTTTATAGCAGTCAACCTCTGAAGTGTTCATAACTAAGAAAGGAGTAAGATTCTCCCTTGGTTAGAGATTCTCTCCTTGGTCAGAAAGAGAGAGCACACCTTTGGAAAACATCCAGTTCCCAAACACTGTGTCCTTAATGGTAGTAAAGTACCTCAGAAAAAAAACTAGGTTGATCTCATTTGCTTGCAATATATTTTATTTATTACATGTTTATTTTATGCTGTGTTTTTTTTTCTATTTCTACTGACACTTAATGCATGAAACTTCTAATGAAGAGAATGAGGATGTCAAACTTTCTCAGAAAGTACCTTAAGCTTTTGAAATGAAGTCATGTTTTTAAAGTGGAAGTTAATTCAAAGTTAGCTTATGCTTTTTATCCCTACAGTGGGATAAGTAAGTGTGCAATTGATTTTAATTTAATATTCATGGTGTATTACAGCTGCCAGAGAACATAAGATTTTTTTAAAGAAAGCAAGCACAGCCTGGATGTAACTTTACCCTTAAAATTATTGCCAGAGTTGCAAGGACACTCTTGAATACCAAAGAAAACGTTATTTAGGAAAGAACTGTATAAATACATTTTTTTTGAGTATGGCCTTGCCTGCATAAAACTTTCCAAAGCAGCTATGTGCCATGAAGAACTCAAGTAAAGCCTTCTAAGTCACGATCTACTTTATATAAAAATGTTGTGATATCTCCTCATTCAAATTCCCACCTGGAGCGTTTCTGCTCTGGCTTACTCTTCTTCATAATTCAGTTCCAGGTTCAAATGTCACTTCCTCAAAGAGGACTTTGTTGTTCACCAATTTGGCATAGACCTTTCCTTCCCATTACATGTATCATTGCATGAAATTATCATCTTTATTCATTTGTTTATTCTTCATTCTTCTACCATAAGAACATACTCAAAGGTCAACTCTAGAAGAGCAGGGGAAAAAATCTTTTTTCATTACTGTGGCACTGACAGCTACTTCCTATATGCAAGTATGTATGTTTGAACATGTGAATGGCACTGTATAACAGAGAGCCACGTAACTCTTTCTCAGACTCAGTGTCATTATCTAGAAAATGAGCCTGAATCTTGCTACTAGATTTGGGGGAGTTAAAATGGAAATAAAATGCAAGAAAGCATTTTATATAGAGATAACTTCTTAATATATAAGTTTAAAAAGCAAATGTGCATGGATTTTATAGTTATATATAAAATTAAAATTGGATAATCTTTACTTTCCTTAAGTGGTACCCAGAAAAAAATGAAATTGGATAGAGTACTAATGCCTCTGAGCTCTTTGTTCGTGAGGTACTACTATTCAAAGTCTATATTGTGAATTTCAGGTGTTTTACATGTATCCTACGTAAGTCCTATTCCATGTCTTAAGCTCTTCATCTCTTTTCATTAATCTGTTAGCTTAGATACTGCTGTTAAATATATAACAAACAGGTGGTGCATGAAGCTATGGTAAATTCCATTGTTTGATTTTTTTTTAGAGAAAGAAGTTTGACACTTAAAATAGTATTGGTTATGAAATCAGTTCTAATAATTCTATGTCAGTTTGCAAAAGAGCTAGTACTTTGATGCCAACTCTATTTAATTTTATTTTTTAACCTAAAAATGTAGAGAGGAAATAAGAAATCACATGACAGAGCTTTCTTTTTGATCTTAAAATTGACAGAAACTTTACTTTCTTCAGCAATAAAATAAATTGGTTGAGGTCATTTGAAAGAAAATAAGAATATAAAGAACACAAAAAAATAAGTTTGTGGTGACATATTTTGTTTTTAATAAATGGGTTTTATTCCAAAGATCCCAAGCAAGTTTTGCAAATGCTTCTCTCTCCCATTTGGAGATTAGAGATTGGAAAGATTCAAAGAGATATATAAAAACTGAGAAAATTTTAGGCCATATTTCAGTGGCTTAGCTGGATGAACAAATCCCAGTCCAGAAGGAGTTTGTCGAAGATATTAAGGATAATCTTCTAACATTTTTACAGATTAGGACACATCCTTTCAGCACCAATGTCACCTGCTCTGCAGTCTTTCCAGACTACTTCAAGCAGGATGAAACACTTTTCTTCAGTTCTTTGGTTCATCAGAACACACAAAAAACTCACCTTTCCAAAAAATATATTTTTTCTCTCCCCTCCTAAACTGATGACTCCTGGAAGACAGAAAGTTTATAATTTTAAGTTAGACGGTTATTGAATGACTAGAGTTTTCATTATATACATCCATTTTATTTCATAGTTACACATGATTGTTCTTGGAGCCGATGCAGATATATGGTTATTCTCACTATGTTGTGTACTCTCAAACTATTTTATTTTTGAAGCCTTGTATTTTGTAGACATTTTGCATACTTTATCTCTGTTGCCTATTTAAACACACCCAGAGCAACTTGTTATTTTTATATCTAGTATAAGATGTATGTAGAAACCCTATTAGTACCCCTAGGAATAAAATAAGACCACGGAGGTACTTTATGGGCTATGGTCTGTCTATAACTTTTGGAAAAGGATTTAATCATATTTCTCTGGGCTTCTCAAGGGCTTTCCTTATTGGCCATCTTTGACACATCTCAGATTGAATTTATTCAATCTTTCATTGACTCATATATTTTAAAAAAGCAATTTCTTACTCTTCAAAACAGTTTAGTTTGTAACTTCTAGACATATATTCCCATATACATAATATTCTTGCCCTAACACTAATACCAGGGAATACAGTTTCCAAAGTAGTATATACACAGCATACTTATCCTCATATCCCAAAGAGGAATACATATACTGAGAAGATATCTGTTAAAGTATATCTTTCAATACTTCAAGTATTTGGGGCATGTAGCCAAATAGTAAAACCTGAAACAGAAGATTCATAAAGGTTCTGTTATTTGTTTGAAGACGACTAAAAATGAATTCATTTATTAAACACGTAATTCTGGAGAGCATTTATAAGTCAGGTGCTCTTTTAGGCACTGGATACAGTAGTGGAAAAAGACAGCTAAATCGATTGTTTTCGTAAGCTGTGTGGATGTTTGGAGCTATGGCTGTCCTTCTGATCCTTGATTACACCAGTCTTTTCTACCACTAGTCCTCCACCTGGAATGTTCTGTCATTCCACTTTCTCAAGCCCCACCCATGAAATTCATTTTACCAGGCTAGCTCCTATTCCTCTTTGTGTTGAACTTAAATGCCTCTTCCTCTCTCAAGGAATATGTTACCATTTGTGTCAAAATTACATATTTATCTGTGTGTTTACTTGTTTGTGACCTGTCACTCTACTGAGATACAAAACCCTAATGTGCAAGAGTCTAGTTTGTTTTGTTCTCCAACTTCTTTTTTTTTTATTATTATTAAATCATAGCTGTGTACATTAATGCAATTATGGGGTACAATGTGCTAGTTTTATGTACAATTTGAAATACTTTCATAACAGTGGTTAACATAGCCTTCACTGAATTTTCTTAGTTATTGTGTTAAGATATTTTTATTCTACCCCTAGTATATTTAACATGTAACCTTGTAAAATGCACCATAGTTGTGGTCCCATCAATTACTTTATCCCCCTCCCTCCTCTCCCCTCCCTCTCCTCTTTCCCCTTCATCTTGAGCTATAGTTGGGTAATACTTTTCATTTGGAAGTGTGGGTGCTTATAAATTAGGTTCATAGTAGGGCTGAGTACATTGGATACTTTTTCTTCCATTCTTGAGATACTTTGCTAAGTAGAATATGTCACCCTTAATCATCAGAGAAATGCAAATAAAAACTACTTTGAGATATCATCTAACTCCAGTAAGATTAGCCCATATCACAAAATCCCAAAACCAGAGATGTTGGCATGAATATAGAGAAAAGGGAAAACTTCTGCACTGCTGGTGGGAATGCAAACTAATACGTTCCTTTTGGAAAGATGTTTGGAGATCACTTTGGGTTCTAAAAAAGGACCTGCCATTCGATCCTTCAATTCCTCTATTAGGTATATATCTTGCAAAAATCACTTTATAACAAATAAATTTTCACCAGAATGTTTATTGCAGCCCAATTCATGATTGCTACATCATGGAAGAAGCCCAAGTGCCCATTGACCCATGAATGAATAAATTGTGGTATATATACACCATGGAATATTATGCAGCTTTTAAAAAGATGGAGACTTTACCTCTTTCATGTGCACATGGATGGTGTTCTCCAACTTCTATCCAGCACCTAACACAGTGCCTGAAACTAGTAGCCCCAGAGGTTTTGTTCCAGTTCCTTCATTACTAAGATGCTGAACCAGTACTATCAAAACTTCTGGATCCTTCTCCCCTTCCTCTCACCAAGATCAACCTCAGAACAAAAGAGGAGAAAAACATAGAGAAAACTTATGGGAAATTCAAGGATTGATGGGGTGGTTTTGTTCTGATACGACTTTGATGTGAGACAGGAGTCTAAATCAAAAGGCACTGTTAGACCTTTTCATCCTTGCGATTTCCCAAGAATAGCTCACCTAAGAGTATCTGTCTCTTAATAGTAAGAGACACAAAACTTTCCTCAGGCATTTTCACAAGTAAATCAGGACAGCACAATGTCCTTTACTTTTGAAGAACTGTGAAAAAAAAAAAAAAGTTATACTTATTGCAAGGAAAGAAAAATAAACAACCAAGTATTCACTAAGCATATTTTCTGTGCCAAATTGCAGTATTATACTTTATCTTCTTCAATACTCTGTCTCATTTTCCCTTTGAGGGAAGAGCAGGAATAATCTCATTTTAGAGATGAGTAAATTAAGGCTCAGAAATTAAATTACTTATCCATACCATAGTGTTACCAAAATACTTGTATATAATAAATAGGATATGTCTATTTATAAATAATGTCAAAACATGTGCCCTTTCTAATACACTCAAGTTTTGTTAAGACACTGGAATTCATAGAGCAAAGCATAACAGTACAGATTATGTGATATTCTAAAAGTCAAGTACTATAAGTAAATATTCCATAAGCAAATAAAATCTTTGTTACAGATTTTTTTACATGTATATTTGGGATAGTTCATGAAAATTCTATCATCAACAGATATTACTGGCTATGTCCTTGGAAGTAATAAAATGCAGGTGATAGAGCTAGATCATCTCATTATCTAAACCTATAAGATTCACTCTGGCTTGAATTATGTTGAAAAAGTAACCTTTATAACCTTCTTTATATCCCAGAAATAGCGATCTATTTTAATCACCTAGAATGCCTTTTAATATGATTCTGGTTGTTTTAAAAATACTTTAAAAAGTATTTTCTAGCAAAAGCAATGCTGTGGACACCACTAAAATGTGATTGGAAATTATTACTACTCATTTGGCTCAGGTTCTTAAAATAAATGCAAACAAAATATGCATAAAAGATGACAAGACACCAAGGTTAAAGGTAACCAAAGAAATACAAAATTCTTATTTCACCAAGACTACCAAATTTTTATTTTCTTCTCTGTCTCAAAATGGGGCTAAATATTAAAATGATTAAATATGGGCAAAATGTTTTCAAAGTTGTAGTGTTAGAATTAGTCATCTCTTAGATGACAGCATTTTCAATAAAAGAATTTTTTAAATGTATTTATAATAGTAATAATGCTGATTTGTTATTGTAAGAACTATACTCTTTTATTTGTTAGAAATTCAGGTGTTCTCTTGTCCCTTTTCTTATTTTTCCTTTTCCAGTTTTCCATTCTCCCAGCCTGGCATTGCATACATTACAATGTGTTGAGAGCACTAATATAAGGTGATTTGATTTGGTCATTAGCAAATGTGCAATTGTCCATGCTCTAATACTGTCTTTTCAGATGTTTAGGGTTGATTAACAAATCGAATTTCATCTCAGACTGAAAAGTAAATGGGGATGTGAATATCACCCATTGTATCATCCTAAGGTATTTAAGTACTTAGTCATTTTTGGAAGAAAAATCCATTTGTAATTGTTAAGGCTTCCATTCAGTTCTACATAGCATTCGCTGCCACCATTTTAGTGGTGATGAGTTACTTGATTGCTGACTCGAAATCCCCAATTAATTTCACTAGCAATTCTGGATACCTATTTAATGCCAGAATCAATGATGATGGATTTTGTTCTCATTTTGCAGAATCTTTGAGTACTATCCCGGGAATCATTTTCCCCCAGAGACAACCACCTAGATAGAGTGAAACAATTGTGAAGGGTTGCTTCTTATCAACTTCCTTTTTAACTACTAATCAGAAAAACCTAATTAGATGTGCTATTTTCTTATACTTCAATTTTTCAAAGCAGAGGCTTAAAAATAATTCATCCTCACTTGGTCCAATTATCAAGTCTGGTTTCAGTGCAAATATAAAATTTAGGTGTTGATTTCCCCAATATCTCAAACTAAAATTTTCAGGTTAAAAAAAAAAAAAAACTATCAGAAACTTAGTTATTTGTAATAAAATTATGTTAGCTCTGCTTGACTAGATTGCCTTAGAACTAAAGCTTTGAAACACGTCACAGGCCTTAAAAATAAAATTGCTTCAGTAGCTGAGGAGAACTGTATTAAAATGCAAATTTCCAGCTGTTAATATTTCTTCAAAAACCAATAATCCCTCAAGGCCACCAATATGTCATAATACTTAATGAAAAAATATCCCTTAGGCAGAATGGCCTTTCTAAGTTACCTTTTGATTAAACTTAAAATATTAGATAGCAAAAAAATTTTAAATAAAGAAAGGGAACATAAATGTAGGACTCAACTAAAATGTCATCTATTATGCAACTGGAAAGGAGAGTGAGGTTCATCTTGTATCAATAATTTGTTAATAATATACCCTGTTTGAACATTAGCCAAGTAATAATTGTAATATAAAGTATTTACTTTTTCTAATTTAGCCCAATAATGAATATATTTGTATTGGTGTATATATTTGCAAAGATGCTCAATTTTTGAAATGGTAAGCACAAATATTTTAGCTAAATATACACTATACTCACTGGAAAAACTAAAACTAGACAAAATGGGAAAAAATAGACTTAAGAATTAAATAAGTTTGGGTAATGGGCACATTAAAAGCCCCAATTTCAACATTATAAAAATTATTAATGTAATAAAAATATTTGAACCCCCATAATAGTGCATTTTGCAATAAAGAAAAATTAAATAGATATATTTTAAATAAATTATTAGAAGTACTGGAATTCAGAAAATGAAGTTTTGTGGGGTTTTGTTATTGTGATAGTGCTATTTCAGATTTTCAAGAAAAAAAGGTCTATTTTTTTTCATTTCAGCCAAGTTTCTAAACATTTCTCAGAATCTGTTAAAAATAACCCAAATAATGTAAACTAATAAGTGGATAAAATTCTTTAACATTCTTTGAAATTCTCCAACTCTAGACTAGCTTAAGGATTGTCTTCATTTTACTTTTTAATAATTGTTGTTTAGAATTTAAGTAATTTAATTCACAGATCTTCAATTCCCAAACAGATAAATACCTCTAATACTTATTCTGCTATCCAAAATGCTTTCTGTCATACCAACTACCATTATTTTTGCTCCTAAGTGTTATTCACACACCAACTAATGTCAGCAAGGAAAACCAACTATCTCTGTATGTGTATTTGTTTGTGAATATTGATCAAAGAAAATTCACATTATCTATTATGCACTAGACAATGACACAGGTGCAGCTGAGTCTAAGTGGCCCCAGATTGAAAATAAAAGCAGGTTAGTGTGTGAGAAGTCATGCTTTGGATCTGCAATACTCATTTGATAAATCAGACACTAAATGACGTTTAAGCTGGAAAAGAAAATTACCTGTATAAGAACCAAAATGTTTCAATTTCTTTAAATAACATTAAAATTGGTCAAATAAACAAGAGTTTTCTCTTAATGCTGAATAAATTGATCTTTACAATCTGCCACTTCTATTATTCCTCTCCCATGTACAGCCAAGCTTTGTAACTACTCTCCAGTATAAAAAATACAGACTTTATACATGAATCAAAATAAAGGATAGGAGATCAGAACATAAAAACCATCACATACTATTTATGCTTAGATAACATATATTATAATTAATTAATAATACTCCAGCTCCTCACACTATTGTGCATAGTTCTACAGTTCGGGAGAATTATGATGCTTGTCCAAAAATTTCCACATCTTTGACCAGGGATTCTTTTCACTATTTCTAGCAAATTTGACAACACTATTTTGACACTTAACTTGTTCCAGTAATCTGTTAAATATACTACTACAACCATATTCCCATTTCTAATTTACTTTAAGAAGAAAAAGAAACCATGGAACAACCTTCCTGAAAACAAGTTCACTTCTCATGAATTTGAAGTAGGCCCTTTTTCTTCGAGTTTGGCCCCTAGATGTCTTGGAATATCATTTATTATGCCTAGTAGAAGGATTGAAAGATCAAATGGTAAATCTAATTTTAGTTCCTTGTAAAATCTTCATACTGTTTTCCATGGACATTGTACTAATTTACATTCCAACAGTGTATAAATACCGTATATACTCGAGTATATATAAGCTGAGTTTTTTTTCAGCACAAAATTTGTGCTGAAAAACCTGAACTTGGCACAAATTTTGTGCCAAAAAAACTTGGCTTATACTCGAGTATATAGGGTATTCTTTTTTTGTTTTTTTGTTTTTTTTATCAAGTCCACTTCAATATCTATTGTTGACTTTTTAATAATGGCCATTTTGACTGGAATAAGGTAGTACCTCATTGTGGATTTAATTTACCTTTCCCTACTGATTAGCAATATTGATCACTTTTTAATATGTTTGTGAGCTATTTGTATATCTTCTTTTTAAAAATATCTGCTCACGTTGTTTCCCCATTTTTACTGGGGTTATTTTTTTCTTGCTGAGTTGTTTCAGTACCTCTTAGTTTCTGGATGTTGGTTGTTTATCAGATATATAGTTTGTAAATATTTTTTTCCATTCTGCGCATTGTTTATTTACTCTGTTGATTATTTTTTCTCCTGTGAAAAAGTTTTTTCGTTCAAGCCTCATTAATTTATTTTTGGTTTTGTTGCATTTGCTTTGTGGGTCTAACTTATTCATTACAGAAAAATTTTTCCTAGGTTTTCTCCTAGAATTTTTATGATTTCTGACCTTACATTTCAGCCTTTAATCCATTTTGAGTTGATTTTTGTGGTTTCATTTATCTGCATATGACCATCCAATTTTTCCAGCACCATTTATTGAAATTGTTCTTTCCCTAGTACATGTTTTTTTTTTTCTGTTTTGTCTAAGATCAGTTAGTAGTAGGTATATGGCTTTATTTCAAGATTCTCCATTCTGTTCAATTGATGTACGTGTCTGTATTTATGTGAGTACTATCTTGGTTTGGGTTACTATGTCCTTGTAATAAAATTTGAAGTTGGGTAATGTGAATCCTCCAGTTTAATTTTTCCTCCCTAAGATTGCTTTGGCTATTCATGCTCTTTTTTAGTTCTATAAGAAATTAATTTTCTTTTACTAATTCTGTGGAAAATAACATTGGCATTTCCATAGAGATTTCATTAAATCTATATATTGCTTTGGACATTATGGTCATTTTAACACTATTGCTTCTTCCAATCCATGAACATGGGATGTTTTTCTATTTGTTTGTGTTATCTGTAATTTCTTCTTGTGTTTTGCAGTTCTTATTGTAGAGACAATTCATCTCTTTGGTTAAATGTATGTTAAATATATTGTTAGGTATTTTTTGCAGCTATTGTAAATAGGATTGAGTTATTGATACTGCTCTCGTCTCTGTCATGGTGTATACTAATGCTACTAATTGGTGTACATTTACATGTAACTTGAGACTTTACTGAATTTGTTTATAAAATCTAGGAGTCTTTTGGAAGAATTTTAGGGTTTTATAGGTATAAGATCCTATCTTTAGCAAATAGAGGTAACTTAACTTCCTCTTTTCCAATTTAGATGCCCTGTATTTCTTTCTGTTACTTTATTTCTCTGGTGAGAAATTCTATTCTATGTTGAATAGACAGAGTGAAAGTGGGCATCCTTGTCGCGAATGCTTTCCATTGTTCCCCATTCAATATGATATTGGCTGTAGGTTTGTCATATATGACTTTTATTATTTTGATGTATGTTTCTTTTATGTCTACTTCATTGAGGGTTTTTATCATAAAAGGATATATTGAATTATATTGAATGCCCTTTCTGCATTTATAACATGATCATATGGTTTCAGTTTCTAATTATTTATATGATGAATCATATTCATTGATAGGTATATTTTGAACCATTTCTCCACCCCTGTATTAAATCCACTTGACAGTGGTGATTGTGAGTTGTCTGTATGGTGTACTTTTGAATTGGTTTGCTAGTATTTTGTTCAGGATTTTTGCATCTATGTTCTGTTGGAATATTGGTCTGTAGTTTTCTATTTTCATTTGCACCCTTTCCTGGCTTTGGTATTAAGGTGACACTGGCTTTATGCAGCCTTAAAGAAAGATGGAGACTTTACCTCTTCCATGTTTACATGGATGGAGCTAGAACATATTCTTCTTAGCAAAGTATCTCAAGAATGGAAGAAAAAGTATCCAATGTACTCAGTCCTACTATGAAACTAATTTATAGCTTTCATATGAAAGCTATAACCCAATTATAACCTAAGAATATGGGGAAAGGGAAAAGGGAGGGGAGGGGCAGGGGGAGGATGGTCGGAGGGAGGGTAATTGGTGGGACCACACCTATGCTGCATCTTATAAGGGAACATGTGAAATTTACTAAATATAGAATATAAATGTCTTAACACAATAACTAAGAAAATGCCAGGAAGGCTATGTTAACCAGTGTGATGAAAATATGTCAAATGGTATGTAAAACTGTGTATGGTGCCCCATGATTGCATTAATGTGCACAACTATGATTCAATAATCAAAATAAATAAATAAATAATAAAAAAAGAAAAAAAAGAGAGAGGATTCTATTCTTTTGAACTTTTTGGAAAATTTTTCAGTTCTTTCTTGTGTATCTTACAGTGTTTGGCTGTGAATATGTCTGTTTCTGTGTTCTTTTCCTTTTTTGTTGGAATATTGATTCAATCTCATTACTGGTTATTGGTCTGTTTAACTATTTCTTTCTATGGTAGGCTTGGAAGTTGTATATTACCAAGAATGCATTCAGTTCTGAGTTCTTTAGTTTGTGCCCACAGAGATATTCATAGTACTTTCGGATGATATTTTGTATTTTTCTGTGGTATCAATTTTAATGTCTCCTTTTCATTTCCAATTGAGCTTATTTGAATTTTCTCTCTTTTATTCTTGGTCAATCTAGCTAATGATCTTCAATATCTTTTTAAAGAAAACCTTTGGTATCATTGATTCTTTTTTGGTTTTCTCTACATTTTATTTAGTAATGCTCTGATCATATTTTTTTTAATTTCTAACTTCTGATAGCTTTGGATTTGTTCCTGTTTTTGTAGTTCTTTGAGGTACAACATTGAATTGTTATTTTTGATCTTTCAATTTTTGATGAAGGCATTTAACTCTATACAATTCCATTTTAGCACTGCTTTTGCTATGTCCTAGAAGTTTTGATAAATTGTGATGCTTGTTTCATTCATTTCTTTAAGAATAATGAAAGTAAGACCCTGATCTTTCTTCAACTGCATGGTTTTTGATGAGAAGCTTGCTATTAGTCTGATGGTAATTTACAGGTAATTAAACACTTTTGTCTTGCTGCTTTAGAATCATTTTCCTTCACATCATCTTAGATAGTCTGATGACTGTTTGTAGTGGTGAAGTTTTTCTTGCAATGTATCTCTTATAATACCAAAAAAAATTTCCTTAATTATTCCCTCAAATAGGTTTTCTACAATTCTTACTTTTTTTTCTTCTCCTTCAGGAACATTATAACTTATGTGTTTGGGTGATTTACCTATTTCCATACTTATCATAGCTTTTGTTCACTTTCTAAAATTCCTTTTTAAAAATTTTTGTCAGACTTGATCAAGTTAAAAGATTTATCTTCAAGCCCTAAAATTTTCTCATTGATTTTATCTATTCTGTTGTTTGAGATTTCAAATACATTTTGTAATTTCTTCAGTGAATGTTTCATTTTCAGAAGCTCTATTTTTTTTTTTTTTAATATCTATCTCTTTGGTAAAACTTTCATTCATGCTCTTAATTATCTTTTGGTTTCTTTGTGTTGGTTTTCAACTTTCTCTTGGATCTCATAGAGCTTCTTTATAATCTATATTTTGAATTATTTATATACCATTTCAAGTTTCATTTTGTTTGGGTTCCATTGTTAAAGAGCTTTTATTCCTTGGTGTGGGGGGAGGCATCAGTACACTGTTTTTCACGCTTCCAGATTCTTAAGCTGAATGTTTCTTTTCTGGAGAAGTTGTCATTTCTTTGTTTTTAAATTTACTTTTGTTTAGATTGTCCATTTTCCACCTCATAAGGGTGTAATTGTAGCAAATGTTGGATATTTTGCCTTTGTTTATGGGTGCTTTCCAGGGGGCAAGGATCTAAATGAATTCCTTGGTCATAGATAGCCCTAGTGGTGGTTTTCTCAAGCACTAATTATTTATGAGTTGTAGTGGTATTATACAAGGTGTATGGACAGGTTCCTTGCCTTCTGCTGAGAAGGGGAGATAAAAGTATTAGGAAGCTTAGTTCATTCACCACTGTTGTGTCCAGGGCAGCCTTCAGACCAATAGATGTTGCTTGCAGATAAGAGTTGCCTGAGTGCTATACAATTGTGCCAGCAAATGTTATGATGAGCTGTACAAGTTGACCTCCTTGGCAGTTCATGGACCTTTTAAGAAATAACCATCTAGGTAAATAACCATTGTTAGACCTTATTTAATTAGAAGAATTACTTATAAGCCCCCATGTGATAATCAAGGCTTTGGAACTCAATGGTCCATCCTGTGCTTTGCCATTACCAAGGCACATAGGGAGGTGAAACTAGACAAGCCCATGTCCATGCTTCGCAAAGGTGGATGCAAGTACCAACCCTACTGGGGGTTGAGGGACAGTTCTTAGGCCACCAAAACAAGCTTCTTGAACAGGTAGTTGTTGCCTCCAGCATGCCAAAGAATTTGCATGAGGAGAAAGGGGCAGTCCAGAATCTATAGCCCAGTAACCAGTGGTGGGACACACTCAGCTCCCACTCCCTTTAACTGGAAGATCTACCTTATTCCTCCAGTATCTAGTACCCAGCCACCGGCAGGATGCCAAACCACCTAGGCTAGTCTCAAGCATTCTGGATTCAAGTCATTGTGAAGCTTTCTCAGACCCCTTGCTGGGGCAGATCTGCGACCTTTGGCAACACCCTGCTTGGACTAGCTCTGTAAAGGGGGCTCTGACCATGGGAGTTCCTTCTCCTCTTAAGATCAGATCATGCCCCTTTACTTGAATTATGCGATCAAATCCTGGGAAACAGGCCTTGACATGTCCATAGTCTCCTTCAGTTCATGCTCAGACTATGATAGGGAGGAATGGACCAGTCCCAGTCTACCCATGGAACACTAAGACAGGTCAATGACAGTTGTACTGAAGGCCTCCCACCAGGGAGGACATTCTCCTCTCCGTGGAGTAGTCAGGTGAGTAGCTCTATGGAGGATTGACAGGCATGGGGCACATGGTCCAAATGCCCTTTTGTCCCATAGCAGCCCACAGCCATGGCAGCAAAATTGTCCCTTGGGCATATGACAGCACTGAGATTCTTGTCTCCCTCCTATTTCTTCAGCCTACAGAGCCAAAGAAAGCATCAGGGCAAGTCTTAGGGCCTTGGGGGATGGACTCCAGAGGGCTCACACTGTGGAACTCCATGTGAGTCAAGCAGCACTTCTATGTGATCTCCAGGCAGCTCTCTGTGCTAGTCTGCGGGCCTTGAGGTCCAGGAACTCCTCCACAGTGAGAATTGTAAAGGTTTGAGATGAGAGTGTGAAGCCCTGGGGATTGTTCACTTGTCTCTCCCTTGGGTCTGGATCTGGGACCCATTCAAGGATCTCAAGCATTGCTTGCCCTTCATTCATATGCAATGTGTCCCATCAGTTCCAGCATTCTTTCATCAACAATCTATTTGAAGTATAGGCACCTAATCTACATCTTAATTCTTCTCCAAAGAAGAAATAAATGCCAACTTTTAGGAATGAATCATATTTCCCATTTGACTTTTTCAATGCACTGGTACCTTCACCAAGATTGGTCACATGCTGGTCTATAAAACAAGTCTCAAAAAATTTCAGAAGATTTATACCTTACAAAAGTTATTTATAATTAAAGTGGAATTAAAGTAGAAGTAAATATTAGCTGTCTAGAATTTTCCAAAATATTTAGAAATTTAAAACTATACTTCTAATAACCCATGTTTAAAAAAATTACAAGAGAACATTAGACATGTTTTAAACTAGGTCAAAATAAAACTCAAAAAACAAAAATTTGTCAGATGAAGTAAAAGTATCATGTAGACAGAAATTTATAGCATAAAATGCTTAAAATTGTCAACATTCCCACCTTAAGAAGCTAGAAGAACTAGAACAAATTAAACCAAAGTAAATATAAAAATAAAGAAATAAGAAAGTTAAGACAAGAACTTAATGCATTAGAAACACACAACACAGACAATTGTGTTGTAACAAATCAACAAAATGCCACATTAAACTAAATGTCTTTATAAAATAAATAGTATATTTATATTATATGTAGTTACATAATTACTTTTACAGAAGCTATATTTTTGTGTACTCAAGTTACATGCTGGTATCATTTTCTTTCACCAATGGACTTCCTTTAGTACTTTTTAATAGATCTACTAACAGCAAAATTATAGTTTTTGTTTATCTGAGAATATCTTTGTTTTAACCTTCATTTTTAAAGATAATTTTCCTAAGTGTATAATTGGTGGGCAGTTTGTTTCTTTTCTTTCCTAACTTTTCTTATGTCATCCCATTTTTTTCTCGCCTCCATTGTTTCTGATTAGAAGTCTTAAAATGTGTTTTTCTGTACATGTGATGAGTTAATATTCCTCAGATGCTTTCAAGATATTCACTTTGGATTATGACATGTGTAAGTATGTCCTACTGTGTTTTTTTGGAGTCATTATACTTCTTGTATAAATAAATTAATATTTTTCCTCAAATTTGGGGAGTCTTCAGCCAATATTTATGCACTTTTCTCTTTCATTTCCTTCTGGAGCACCTGTTGTGAATATGTAAGAACACTCAATGGTGTATCACAGGTCTCTGGGGCTTTATTATTCTTTTTTTTCTATTAGTATATTGTTATGTTTTCAGATTTATTTCTCATCAAGTTTGCTATTAGGCCTTTTTATTGATTTCTTTTTAATTTCAGTAATTATTGCTTCCAACTCTATAATTTCTATTTGGCTATTTGTAATTATTTAGTTTTCTGCATTAATATTCTTTATTGGATGGATCACTGTTATCATAATTTCTTTAAATATGGTTTCCTGCTTTTTCCCTATGTAATATTATAATGTCTTTTTTTTTTTTTTTTTTTTTTTTTGCCTGTATCTTTTTCCTTTTTCTACTGTTATAAAAGATTACCACAGGCTGGGTAATTTAAAAACAAAGGAGTCTTTTGGCTAATGGTTCTGGAGCTGGGAAGTCCAAGACCTTGGCAAAGGTATTACATGGTGAGACTCAAAGAGAAAGAGGGTAAGAGAACAAGAAAGGAAGGGACAGAACTCACACTTCTATCAGAATTCCATAATAATTTACTCCCACAATAGTAACATTAATCACCTCTTAAAAGCCCTCACCTTCCAAAACTATTATTTGTAATTAAATTTCAACATGTGTTGGGGACCAGCCCCAAACTACACCATGAGTTTCTTCCCCCAGCTCAGCAGTGACAAAAGAATGTGAAAAATAAAGGACTCAGAGACAAAGAGTTAAAGTTTCAAAAAGTGGGCCCAGAGGACCTTCACTGCTCAGATTGAGGATGAGGCGAAGGCCCCTAACTCATTGTTCACTTAACGTTATTACAATGTTATCAGTTAATCACCAGCTCAGCCAAAATTAACCCCATAGGTCATTGTTCAGCTTTACTGCATGTCTCAATGACACTATTTTCTAACTTCCTTAACCCTTCCTTAAATATCCTTATACTACTATTCCATGTTATTTATTCTCTTAAGATAAATCAAAGAATAGGAAACAAAGTCTAGAAGCAGGATGTTTAATCTGACCCCATCAAACCCCACATGCAAATTCCAAGAGAGGTTGTTAACCATCCTGGAAACTCGCAGGAAGACAGGCTGATGCCACACCATACCAAGAACTGGGGCATGTTCCACTTATCTCCCCAAGAGATCATTTTCTCTTATCAAGATCTAGTCCTCTAGATACACCTGCTCATTATCAGTTTCAGTCCCTACACAGCACTGACTCTGCCCACTAGGTATATTCTACCTCCACGGATTCTCTACCTGGCCCCTACTCTGTGACCTTTATCCAGATTTGCCCTGGGGTAAGGGGGAAGCTGCAGCAAGACAGATTTCTTTGTCTTTGCAGCCAATTTTCTGCAGCTGCTTGTTCAGCAGACTTCTGGTTTCTTCATACCGTTCTGTGGTTTAATAGCATATGTGCCTTCCTCTGCATGCTTGGTCTCTAGTTCCTCATTCACTATTACTATTCCAATTATATTTCTTAACTCTAAACTACTATATTATAATTTTAGTTTTTTATTAAATCATAGCTGTGTACTTTAATGCAAATTCTTTTTTTACTTTAAAAAATAAAACCATTGGTTATGCAAGTACATCAGAACAATGTCTCCCTTTATTTTTTCACCCTTCCACAAGCAAACATGCATTTTTGTGGGGACATTAAAACAGTAACAAGTCTCATCATGATGAAAACTGAACATTTTAGATACTTTATTCTGGTAATTCTTGATTCTGATCTCTCTATTATTGTTCTGTTATGTGTATGTGTTTATTTACTTGAATGGACTAATAAAATAGGGTCTGTCTCTCCTATGGTGTATAGTGTTTTTAATTTTAAGCCTGATTTCTTAAGAATTATACCTGGATCAATGTAGGTTAGTGGTCAGCCACTAATTGGCAAGAGGTTGTGATTATATACCTTGAGACATTTAAGTTTTGACCATTTCTTAATGGGTTTGTGTGTGAATTGGGACATGCTTTCTTTCTTTTTCTTTTTTTTTTTTTTTTTTTTTTAATTGTTGGGGATTCATTGAGGTACAATAAGCCAGGTTACACTGATTGCATTTGTCAGGTAAAATCCCTCTTGCAATCCTGTCTTGCCCCTAAAAAGTGTGGCACACACCAAGGACCTTCCTTTCCACACTCCTCCTTCCTTCTTTCTCTCTCTGCTGTACCCTTCCCCCACACCCACTGTGACCTTAATTGTCATTAATTCTCCTCATATCAAAATTGAGTACATAGGACTCGTGCTTCTCCATTGTTGTGATGTTTTATTAAAAATAATGTCTTCCACTTCCATCTAGGTTAATACAAAGGTTGTAAAGTCTCCATTTTTTTTAATGGCTGAATAGTATTCCATAGTATACATATACCACAGCTTGTTAATCCATTCCTGTGTTGGTGGGCATTTAGGCTGTTTCCACATTTTGGCGATTGTAAATTGTAAATTGCAATAAACAGTCTAGTACAAGTGTCCTTATGATAAAAGATTTTTTTCCTTCTGGGTAGATGCCCAGTAAAGGAATTGCAGGATCAAATGGGAGGTCTAGCTTGACTGCTTTGAGGTTTCTCCATACTTCCTTCCAAAAAGGTTGTAGTAGTTTTCAGTCCCACCAGCAGTATAAAAGTGTTCCCTTCTCTCCACATCCACACCAACATCTGCAGTTTTAAGATTTTGTGATGTGGGCCATTCTCAGTGGGGTTAGATAGTTCTCAGGGTGCTTTTGATTTGCATTTCTCTAATAGATAGGGATGATAAATATTTTTTCATATGTTTGTTAGCCATTCATCTGTCTTCTTTAGAGAAGATTCTGTTCATGTCTCTTGCCCATTGATATATGGGATTGTTGGCTTTTTTCATGTGGATTCATTTGAGTTCTCTATAGATCCTAGTTATCAAGCTTTTGTCTGATTGAAAATATGCAAATATCCTTTCCAGTTGTGTAGGTTGTCTCTTTGCTTTGATTGTTGTCTCCTTAGCTGTACAGAAGCTTTTCAGTTTAATGAAGCCCCATTTGTTTATTTTTGTTGTTGTTGCAATTGCCATGGCAGTCTTCTTCATGAAGTCTTTCCCCAGGCCAATATCTTCCAGTGTTTGCTTTCTTTGAGGATTTTTATTGTTTCATGCCTTAAATTTAAGTTCTTTCTCCATCTTGAATCAATTTTTGTGAGTGGAGAAAGGTGTGGGCCCCATTTCAGTCTTTTACATGTGGATATCCAGTTCTCCCAATACCATTTATTGAATAGGGAGTCTTTCTCCCAAGGTATGTTCTTGTTTGGTTTATTGAATAAATTAAATATTTTAATTTAGCAAATATTTTTTAACATTTAATAATTTATTGACACCAAGTATTAAGCACCTTCTTTACATTCTTCCTTATTTTATTAAAAATAATAAATATAATATTAAAATAGTACAAGAAAGTATGCTATGAAACATAAGCTCCCTTTCCACTCCTTTTCCACATAAACTCTCCATTTCCCTCTTCAGAAACAAACATTGTTTCTTGCATATTTTTCTAGAATTTAAAAACCCCACAAGCAATCATAGCTGGGCATGCCCTTTAAATAAAAACAAATGATTGCATTTTATGCGTCTTGTACTGTTCCTTGCTTTTTCTAGGTAACAGTAAATCCTGGCAATTTTTTCATTTTAGCCCAAATAGACCTATTTTATTTATTTTTTAAAAGTGACATGGAATTTCATTTTATAGATGTACCATAAATTATTAGACCACTTTTCTTCTGAGGGATAGCTAGGTTGTTCCCAGTCTTTTGGTCTCACAGCAAACATGGCAATAAAACATCCTCTCTATATTCTTTCACATACAGGTGCGAATATATCTGTAGAATAAATTCCTGTGAGTAAAACTGCTAAGTCTTACCTTTTCAATCCCCACAACGATCCTATGGAGCAGGCATGATTATTATTTCCATTTAATATTGGGAAAACAGCAATAGAGGGACGCTAAGTAACTTGTCCAATAAATTACTGGTGGAGATAGGATTAAAACCGACTGGCTGAGCCCTGTGGAGACTACAAAGCACCCTGGGGACATGAGTCTTGTAGGGGCTCGAATCTTCTTGATAGTAGAAAGGGTTCTAGTTTCTCTGTTCAGGATCAAATGAGAACCTGGGTCTACAGAGGTATGAGTCGGGGAGGGTAGCTTACATGCTTTAACAGATCAATCCTCAAATAGGAGTGTTTTAATAAGGCAGAGTTTATTTCTTGCTCCTGCTAAGTCTGGTGGGCCCTGTGGGTCCTCCGTCTGGTGATTCAGGCATTGCTGAGATACTCCCATGTCAACACATGATTTTTGAGGTCCCTGCAACAGAGATAGAAAGTGGGTGTAGCAGCTGTTACCTATGTGGGCTCAGGAGTGACACGGGTCACCTCTGCTCACATTCTATTGTGATAATCACCCAATATTTGGATTTAGGGTTAGGGGGAGAGAGGGGATACTGCGTAGTTCCCCTAAGCCACGGCTCCATGTCTTCATTAATAGTTATTTCTTTTACTGATAGATACCATTGGTTTTCTATCCAACCATCTTTCTTGGATTCTTCTTTGCTAACAAGATCTTGATTTTGTTCTGGTAGAAATGTGCCCAGTGTCAATCTCTTACTTTTTGATAGTGACTGGTCTAGAAGTAGACATGTGATTCAGCTTTGGTGGATGAGAGGAAAGGGATGGGGAAATTTTACCTTCCAGATAAGATGGAGCAGCCATTTACCTGCAAGTCCTTCTGAAGATGTGATGGCTTGTTGCTGGGGCAGCCATCTTCGTATCATGAGCATTGACAGGAGAGGGCGGAGTGGGAGGATCCCAGGAGCCTGGGCTCTTGATGACATTGTTGAGTCACCCCTCCCTCAACCTACATCCCTCAACCTTCTTGTTAAGTAAACAATAAATGGTCTTATGTAGGCGTCCTCAAACTTTTTAAACAGGGGGCCTATTCACTGTCCCTCAGACCGTTGGAGGGCCGGACTACAGTTAAAAAAAAAAAACTATGAACAAATTCCTATGCACCCTGCACATATCTTATTTTGAAGTAAAAAAAACAAAACGGGAACAAATATAATCACACTGCCAAATGCGGCCCGCGGGCCGCAGTTTGAGGACCCTTGGTATGGTTTTAGCAGTCAGCAGGTGGGTTTTCCCTAACTGCAGCTGAAAACATTCCCAACTAGTGCAATGCTATGCCCTGTGCAGGATGCTGGGGCAGGGGCTGCATATTCATTCCTACCCTCAGGGAGCTCTCAGTGCAGTGGAGAAGCATGTCTTGGGAGCTATGTCTGGGCTCCAGTGAAAGGCATCCACAGGAGGAAGCAGTGGACAGGGTCAGATGCCTGGTCCACTCGTCCTGCTGTCCTACCATTCTTAGTCCCACCTGACTCTCAGGACATGAGCCTTGATTGCCAGGAACCCAGTAGCTTTGTCTCTTTGGAGGCAGAAATAAGATCACTTTTTAGAGAAGCATTCAGATTACACTGGAGTTACAAATTAACACATTATTTTGAGCCATTTCTAGGCTATAATTTTATCCTCCCCCTAGCTAGCTATTTACTGCATGCAAATTTTCCACTCTGTGCAAAGCACTCACTTTATGCAAATCATCTACCTTATGTTTCCAAGCCTTAGCACCTGCATCAGGAAGAATTGGGTGATTCAGGCTTCCCTCCGAGCATTAAAACTCAAATAGGCTTAAGAACTCTCTGGGGGACGGTTGAGCGTTGGCTACCAGGAACAACGGCCTCATAAAAAGAGCCAGCTTCACTTCCAAGGTGCACTGAATCTTGCTGCCTCCCCCACCATTCTTTCCTAGCTACCTACAAGCCCCTTCCAGGTGGTAATGACTATTTGGAGTAAATATTTTGATGTGAGTGGAATGATTAAGTCCCGCCTGGCTCTGCACAGAATCTCAAGGCAATAAAGTTGCTTTCTCAATCGGTGTAGATGGGTCAGTGGTGTGCCTGGCTGTGCTCAGCTGGGGGCTGTAGGAAGCCCATTTCTCTAAGGCAGGCTTCCTCCTGGAAGGAGGGGAAGCAGTGGCTGCTTTACCTCAGATGCACATGGGAATCACCAGAGGGGTGATTTAAAAAAGCTTTAAAAAAATACTTAGGCCTGGGTCTCACCCTCAGGTGTTCAGACTGGGATAGTCCAAGTGTGAGGAGTTTATAAATTGTCCAGGTGGTTCAAAGGTGCTGGCAAGGTCCAGATCCACAGGCCTGGGCAGGAGGCTCTGCATGCATCTGGTTCTGCCCAGGGTCCTCTCAATGACATTGGGCAAATCCTTTTTCCTCTCCTGGCTTCCACTGTAGAGGGGTCCAGTGCTGGGTCCTCCCAGCTGAGGCACAACCAGAGGTAACACTTGGCATGGGACCTGGGTGAATGCTTGATTAATTAAATGAAAAAAATAACTTAATAATGTGTTTTAAGAGCAGCTTTATGGAGTATAACCGACATATGATAAACTGAGTATATTTAAAATATACAGATTGATGAGTTTGTTACTCTGTCACCCTGGGTAGAGTGCCGTGACATCATAGCTCACAGTAATCTCAAGCTCATGGGCTCAAGAGATCCTCTTGCTTCAGCCTCCCGAGTAGCTGGGACCACAGGTGCCTGGCTAGTTTCTCTGTTTTTAGAAGAGACCAGGTGGTCTCACTCTTGCTCAGACTGGTCTTGAACTCCTAAGCTCAAGTGATCCACCTGCCTTGGCCTCCATGCTCAGCCAAAAGATCTGATCTTAGAAGAGTCACCCTGTGGCTCAAGTGGAATCCCGGCTGGTGGCCCATTCCACTGGCTTGGCTTCTGTCTGGGGAGAGAGGGCTGGGTCTCTCCTTAGAGCCTAGCAGTTGTGGATGAACAGGAAGTGTCCATTGTTTTCCTGCATCATTTGATTCCCTGGAGGACGGGCCCTGCAGCTCCCTGCACCCGCACCCTGATTCTCTCTCGTTTCTCTTGCGATTGTGCTGGCTTCTCTCACCCTAACACCACTGGCTCCCACAAGATCATGGCTTTCTTCCCTCTTGCTAACCCCACCGCATCTTCTGACTGATGACTCTGCCTCACTGCCTCTGCCTGTAGCCTCTTCATTCTCGCTCTCTCTCTCTTTTTTTTTTTTTTTTTGTAGTTTTTGGCTGGGGCTGGGTTTGAACCCACCACCTCCGGCGCCCTACTCCTTTCAGCCACAGGTGCCGCCTGCTGTAGCCTTTTCTGAGACTCTTTCAACTTCGAGACCATTCTGCTGCTAAAGTTTATCTTTTAGATCCAAACTCCCCCAGAGAGGACGTGATTAGATCTGTTGACCGCTACCCATGCAGAGTCTTACACAGGCCCTGTGGGCTCAGGCCACAAAGTCTAAAGCTGGGCCAGCATACAGAGCAATTGGATTCCACTTCAAACCAGCACTTCTGACTCCATTTGTACAAAACTAAGTGTGTCGTCTTCACTCACAGGTCTGTTCTTTTCCTGTGTTCCTTAGTTCAGGGAATGTTTACCATTCTGCTGTAGATATCTTGCCTTTGAAACAAAGCTCCCCTCTTGTAGCCTACCTCTCTAGCCTCCTCTCCTTCCACTGCCACTGCACCTCAATTATCTGAATTTCTCAATACCCAATTTAAAAAATGAAATTAGCTCTCCTAATCCTCTGGCCAATGCGCTCTCCTTTCAACCACACACCACACAAAGGGGCTTTGTTTGTAGATCTCTGTCTCTACTTCTATTTTCCTTCCTCTACA
>CAUYPK010101208.1:0-13888 GCA_963574355.1 Loris lydekkerianus | reverse complement strand
AGGATATTTGGGCTGCCTTCGGAGTCTCAGAGTCTTTGGCCGCCGGAAAGTGGGTGATGTACGGATCTTCTTTTTTTTGTGGCTGTGGATGCCTTTTAGCACTGCCTTCTTGGCCTTCAAGGCCTTTGCTTTGGCTTCGGCTTTGGGAGGGGCAGGGGCTTCCTTCTTCGCTTTTGGCGCCATCTTGTGAAAAGAGCCTGGATTAAAGATTTAAACTTAAGACACGAAACTATAAAAAAAAAAAAAGACCTGAAACTATAAAAATACTAGAAGAAAGTGCAGGGAAAACTCTTGAAGGAATTGGCCTGGGCAAATATTTTATGAGGAGAACCCCCTGGGCAATTGAAGCAGCATCTAAAATACACTACTGGGACCTGATCAAACTAAAAAGCTTCTGCACAGCCAAGAACACAGTAAGTAAAGCAAGCAGACAGCCTTCAGAAGGGGAGAAGATATTTGCAGGTTATGTCTCTGACAAAGGTTTAATAACCAGAATCCACAGAGAACTCAAATGTATTAGCAAGAAAAGAACAAGTGATCCCATCTCAGGGTAGGCAAGGGAGTTGAAAAGAAACTTCTCTGAAGATGATAGGCGCACGGCCTACAGACATATAAAAAAATGCTCATCATCCTTAATCATCAGAGAAATGCAAATCAAAACCACTTTGAGATATCATCTAACTCCAGTATGATTAGCCCACATCACAAAATCCCCAAACCAGAGATGTTGGCGTGGATGTGGAGAAAAGGGAATATTTATACACTGCTGGTGGGAATGCAAACTAATACGTTTCTTTTGGAAAGATGTTTGGAGAACACTTAGAGATCTAAAAATAGACCTGCCATTTGATCTTACAATTCCTTTACTAGGTATATATCCAGAAGACCAAAAATCACATTATAACAAAGATATAATTTGTTTAGATTCCCTATTTAATAAATGGTGCTAGGTGAACTGGCTGGCGACCTGTAGAAGACTGAAATTGGACCTACACCTTTCTTAAGTTTAAATCTTTAATCCAGTGAGAGTCTATCTTAGTTAATAGTGAAAGAAATTGCAGCCCAATTCATAATTGCTAAGTCATGGAAGAAGCCTAAGTGCCCATCAACCCATGAATGGATTAATAAATTATAGTATATGTACACCATGGAATATTATGCAGCCTTAAAGAAAGATGGAGACTTTACCTCTTTCATGTTTACTGGATGGAGCTGGAACATATTCTTCTAGCAAAGTATCTCAAGTATGAAAGAAAAAGTATCCAATGTACTCAGCTCTACTATGAAACCAATTTATACTTTCATATATAGCTTTCATATAGGGAAAGGGAGGGGAGAGGAGGGGGGAGGATGGGTGGAGGGAAGGTAATTGGTGGGACTACACCTATGGTGCATCTTACAAGGGTACATGTGAAATTACCCTTTCAATTCTAAAAGAATCAATTCTAAATGTAGAATATACCATATATACTCGAGTATAAGCCGAGTTTTTTTGGCACAAAATCTGTGCCGAGTTTGGGTTTTTCGGCACAAAATTTGTGCTGAAAAAATTCGGCTTATACTCGAGTATATACGGTAAATGTCTTAACACAATAAGTAAGAAATGCCATGAAGGCTATGTTAACCTGTTTGATGAAAACATTTTGAATTGGATATAAAACCAGCACATTGTACCCCATGATTTCATTAATGTACGCAGCTATGATTTAATGAAAAAAAAAAAAAAAAAAAGAAAGATAAGTATAAAGAGGATGCAGAGAAGAAAATCATATATATTTGGTAGGAATGTAACTTAATATAGCCCTATGAAAAATGGTATGTAGGTTCTTCAAAATACTAAAAATAGAACTATCATAAAACCCCACAATCCTACTTCTAGATATACAACCGAAGGAACCGAAATCAGTATTTTGAATTAGTCTTTTCACTCCCATGTTCACTGCGCTATTATTTATAATAGTCCAGATACAGAAACAACCTAAGTGTCCATCAATGAATGAATAAAGAAAACACAGCACATTTACATAATGGACTATTATTCAGGCTTAAAAAGAGAAGAAATCCCATCATTTAAGACAACACAGATGAATGTAGCTTATGCTAAGTGAAATGAGCCATGCACAGAAAGACAAATATCACATGATTTGTGGAATCTAGTAAAGCTGAGCTCATATAAGTAGAGTAGAACAATGGTGACCAGTGTCTCTGGGCACTGGGAGGGACAGAATGGAGAGATGCTGATCAAAGGGTACAACATTACAGATAATAGGGGAACGGAATTGTTAATCAAATGGTACAAAATTTCAGATGATAAGAGAAATAGATTTTGAGATTTATTGCATATGAGGGTGATTATAGTCAATAACAATGTATTATATATCTTAAATAACAGTAAATTTCAAATATCTTACCATAAAAAAAATGACTGGTAGGCAAGGTGATGGATATGTTAATTAAATAGATGTAATTGTAAAACATTGTATACATGTATGAAAACATATGTGTATAAATGTATACAATTATGACTTATCAAAAAAAAAAAAAACAACAAGAAGAAGGGATAAGTATATTAAAAATCTGTCATTTTCTATCAGGTTTTAAAGTAGGGGTGATTCCATGCAAGAAGGGTAGATAGTAACTGCTTTTGATACTGTAAGTACATGCAAAGCTTGAGATCCAGGGCTAAAAAGGTCTATAGCCTCAAAAAGATGCTGAAGAATCAGCTGTTAAGGAAGAACAGGAAGTAGGTAGTCACAATGAGGCTGACAGTCAGTGATGAGGGGGATGAAGCAACCCTTGCCGAGCTGTTCTGCTTTCTCTATGTAGCTGTAATCATCAAACAAGAGATCCACTTCTTGCTTGATCTTACTGCTAAAATAACTAAAACAAAAACCCTCTGGGATGGTACCACTTTTTGCAGGTCTAAATTATGTCAATTTAGAATTTAATTTTTAATGCTAGAATTTTATATTTTAATGATTAATTTTTAAGATTAGATAAATCACACTTATTTTTTATTATACCTTTCTTTTAAACCTTTAAGTTCACTGGAGAGTTCATTGTGTCACTACATTGACTTTAGATCTCTCTATCTGGTTTGTATTTCCTTGGAATGTTTGCAACTGCACCGTCGTAATTGTAACTAGAAGTTTCTGAATCTTTTAAGTCACCTTCACAATTTTATGCCATGGTATAATAGCTACCTTTTGCCTTTTACTAAAATTTCTTCCAAACTTGTCTTCTTAATTTCCAGGGTATCTAACTGGTTATGCTCAACTGTTTCTACATTGGCTACTATAAAATTAGGGTGGTAGTGTTTTATTAGTCAGGATAGGCTAGGTTAAGCTATTGTCATAAACAACCCCAGAAGCTTACAACAAGGCTTCTCAATCTCACTACTAATTACATTTTTAAAAAACATTTTGATCAGATATTTCTTTGTTGTGAGGACTTGAACTGTGCATTGTGGGATATTTGGCAGCATAATTGGCCTGTACCCACAAGAGCAGTGATTTTTAATCAGTGTGCTGTGACAAGATCTTATATGTACTGTGAAAAATTTTAAAGATCATTAATTTATTTCAAAAGAAGTTCAAAACACAGCAAGTATATTCTTTTTTTTTTTTTTTTTTTAACTTTTTTTGATCAACATAATTTAAGTGTGTTGTAGAAGTTTAACTATAGGTTCAAGTGTGCCATGAGATAAAAAATGTTGAGGAACACTATCCTAGCAGGTACCAAAAGGTCTCCAGACCAGGTACCAAAAGGTCTGCCAGATGTTTTCTGGAAGGAGGAAATCATAATCTTTGATTGAGAACACTAGTTTACAATAATGAATTGGCTTTTTTAAAACTTATGAAGATAAAGTAACCCTTGCTGAGCTGTTCTGCCTTTTTTATGTCCATCCTGGCCTCAGGCTGATATAACACCCTAAGGTATTGGCTGGTCATGGGGTAGATGAAAAGAAAGCATGGATGACTATATGGTAAACGTATTTGCCCAAATAATGTATACATCACTTCTGCTCACATTCATTGGCCAATGCAAGTCACATGACTCAAGACCCATCAATTGGGTAGGGGAGTGTAATCTCCTCCCAGGAAGAAGCAGAAACTATACATGTGCAATAAAACTGTTTACCATCTTGCTTTGTCCCCACTTAGACTCTTTTACTTCCACTATCCTAACCAATCCCTAACTGTTAATCATAATTAAGGCCAGAATAGTAGTTTCCCTATTTTCTTCCTCTGTACTCTGGGAGATGAATTTATCGTTAAGAAAGAATTTATCAAAATAGGCTATTTTCACTTGAAAAAAATTTTTAGAAGGCATCTGGATAAAGTCCTCTGTCACTACTATATCTTTACTTGGTACTAACTTTGTAGTTTCCAGGAGAAACACATGTATCCCCCATGTCCTTTCTTTGTCTTGGTGTGAAAATTCACATTGTCAGGTGGATGAATTTCCATGTTTCCTTGACATAGAGAATAAAGTTGCTTCCTTGACATAGAGAATAAAGTTGCTTCCCTCTTAGTATCTATACCTTCTGTGTAAGGCATTTCCTTACAATGACTAAATGATATTACTTCTTTTTCAGCAAGAACAGATTTCCCACTGTGAAGAAAAACCTACAAAGGCTTTGTCTTCTCTTCCTCAATACAATACTCGTCTTTTCTCCTTTACTTCAGGTTTCTTTTCCTTTCAACCATATCAGATTTTAATACTCCCTGCTTCTTTTAATTGTATCCTATAATCTATGAATAGCTAGAGATTCTGTATATTTTCTGAGAAGTTAAAATACAAAAGAGTATTCTTTATATAAAGACACATTTTATATATAAAGAGCTGCACTTTTTTCTGGTATATCAAAAATATTTCATTCTTTAAAGATTACTAGAACAATATCCTCAAATTTCCATACCTTTTCATTAGGATTGAAATTCCACAAGGTAGGATTCTTCTACCTTATGTCTCCCCCTGGTAATTACTGGGCTAGAAACTACCTGTTATTGCAGGGCTCTAGTGGAAATAAAAGGCACATAAAGATATAATACAAAACATGATGGATAAGTGTGCATAAAATGCAAAATATGTGGAGAATGACATAAATTTCTTTTAGAAGTAACGAGAAAAACTTGATTGTGTTTGTCAAGTGATTTGAAGGCAGTTAGGATAAACAGGGTGGAACAAGCAAGTTGGCTAGAGTATTTGCTGATAATTACTAATTTGCCTTTATGAGGCGGCAGATCTGTGTGTAAGGCTAAGAGTAGCTTAAAGAGCCAGGGTGAACTGGGCATAGTAGCTTGCGTCTGTAATCTCAGCTGCTTGGGAGGCTGAGGTGAGTGGGTTAGGCCAGGAGTTCAAGGTTACGTGAATTATTATTAGGTCACTGTACTCCAGCCTGGATGACAGAGCAAGACTGAGAAAAAAGAAAAAAAGAAAAGCCAGGGGCAAGGGCAAGTCTAGACAGGAAGAATTAATCCTTAAAAAAAGGATTTTTTTTTTAGGGAAAGTGGGGAGGGTTCATGGATAAATAAAAAATAGTAGAGATCAGAGTTTATCATAGCTAACCAGAAAGTATGATAGAAAGTAGTAAGAGTGACAGGAAAAACACAGATAAAACACCATGAACAATCATACAGCTCACAGTCAATATCAAAAGTACAGATACTGATTGACAACAATTGCCCTTCCAGACAAGTGAGTGTACTTCAAGAGTCAGAAAGCTACTTGCAAAGGTTAACTCTGAAACTGGGCTACTGTCTGTTTGGTATCCATTTTCTGTCCATTCAATTGTTGCATGCTAGCCTCTCCTAATAAACTGGAACTGGGAGGGCACATCTTAAGCAAGTTAGAGCACATCATCTTTGTTTCTGGGGGATGAACACACAAGCTTTTAGATCTTCCACTGGGAAATCTTGGTATCTTTTAATTAGATGACCAAACACATATTTCTTCTTGTTTATAAGTTTCTTCTAAGACTATTTCTGAGCAACCCAGATGATATGTAAAAGTAATAGCAAAGGAATCCCCAAAGTAATTCAACCTTCTTATATTTTTTTTTTCCTGGAGCCTCATTAAATCATAGCCCCAAATAAGCCATGAACTTCAATTTTAAAAAGCCCTTCTCAATCAACAATTATCTACATTTTAGGGGGAAAGATAGGGTTCAAAGACAAAGGAAAGTAAGACCAGAATTTATGCAGCTGTCTACTGGGAGTGATGAATTACATAATGAACAGAAACTAAAGCTAAATCTATCACTAGGGAATTCACTGGTTCATAGTGAAGTGTCTTAATTCAAAGATGACCAGACTCAACTTTGAATTAGTACTTTCGTAGCTTAAAAACATTGTGTTTCTAAGTATCTTTGGGAGGCCAGAAATAAGGGGAAAGGCTTATGGTCCTGTGTCCTTTCATACTTCTGCACAGATAACAATGAAGGCTACAGATAATTTCCCTAGCTTTAAACAAAACCTATTCCACTTTGGGCTTATCTTTTAAGCCCAGAATGCTCTCTGGCACATCTTTCTCTACTGGATATGAGTTTTGATTCTGCTTAAGTCACACAGCTGCAGTGGCATGCTGTCTAGAAATAGTTCATGTTGGTATTCAAGCTGAACCAACCCTGGTTTCTATTTATGACATTCCCTTCTGACTCTGACTCTTTGATTCCAATCAATGTACTGAAAATAAAACTCAGACCTTGAATTAAAAAAACAAATAGGCTAGACAGGAACAAGGTTTTTAATACATAATCTTGTTTATGCTACATTCAAAGAGAAAGAAAGAAGTTTAATGTCCCCTCCTCTGCTACTTCTCACTGAGGTCAGTATTTTAAAATATTGATGAAAAATGCAAAACGAACACATCCTTAGTCAGTTTCTCACAATTGCTACTAACAATGGAACATTATATACTATTATCAAAAGAAAAAGAATGTTCCACAAACCATAGGAACATGTTTGTGATTTTGCTATAACTGCTGATAGAGACAGTATTTTGCCCCTGAAGAAAAGTAGGTATGACCAGGAAAGAGGGCCTTCTAGATACGCTAGTGAGAACATGCAGATGAGCAGCAGGCAGCAATGACTGAAAATGGATTTCAGCTACATAATGGCTAGTCCATTTTAATATGTCTATTGCCTGAAAGGTAGTATTACATTTTGTAGAGATATTAATGGCTTGAAAGCAATGAAATTCTTACCTTGCCCCCAAACATTGTTTCCTTTACCTCAAAGCCAAGATAGATTTACCATATTTCTTTTTTCCTTAGGGAGCTCTAAATTTCACGTGAGCAGAAGAAAACAGTTGGGAGCTACACAGAAGTTCATGTATGAGTTCTTCCACTTGAGAGAGGAAAACGTTTCTGTAAACAGCACTACTCTTCTTATAATTGTCTGACCTCTGGGAATTGCCTATGACTGACTCCTCCTCTTCCTTATCTTCTATTTCCAGTTTATTTCA
The DNA here is from genome assembly GCA_963574355.1 of Loris lydekkerianus. Lineage (NCBI taxonomy): Eukaryota > Metazoa > Chordata > Mammalia > Primates > Lorisidae > Loris > Loris lydekkerianus. The sequence continues at coordinate 6,421 of CAUYPK010101208.1, read as the reverse complement.
CAGAGCACTGTTTATTCTTTGGAAATGTTTCACTTCTTTCTCTCCATTTTCATTGTTGTTATCTTTGTCTAAGATCTCATCTTCACATTTCTAGATTGTAAGAGTTCCTCAACTATCCTAGTTGTCTTTAATCCTTTGTAGGATAATATTTAGAAATAAACATATCCTACATCAAGCACACAAAGTAAATTCAGTGTGAGTTAAAATGACTTGCTTTTCTTCCAGAGGCTTAAGAGACCTGGACCCCCCTGGGTTACTCGCAGAGTTAGGCTTTTTTGGAGTTGTAAATTCCTTAGGCCTTTTCTCTGAAGCTGTACACCCCGTGAAGCCTGAGATCCAAGGGCATGACGCCCTTCCTCAGAGATACGGGCCAGAGGGTTGACATATGTTCTGCCCTGAAGGAAGGACATTACTTCATACTGAGTAAACTGAGTGAATGCTTGAAGATACTCAATTCCCCTGTGGCTACTTTCGTCTTTGTGGTCTTCCTTTAGATACCTGCTCAGAAATTAGTCACTGTTTAGAAGAAGAGATTTACTACAAAGGTGATTGTATTGATATAACAAAATATTTCCTTTCAAGTTAAATTTCAGATATGTAAAAAAGAAGATAAGATAATGATGAAACTAATAGATAATAGATTAAGTGTGTACGTGACTGGAAAAGTATAAAACCAAAACCTGGAATAAAGATTTTTGCTATATGCCATCCGACGGTGTATAGTCTGTTTCTTGACTTAATAATTACAGGAGAGAGTTTACACCCACAGCAAAATTCATTCGCGTCTCTGGTCACGCAACATCCTTCCTTCCCCCAATCTAACCTGTACAGCACTTGTCAGGTTAGTCTTCATCCTGCCATTATCAAAAAAGACACAGAATGCCTCTCTACTGGTTACTGGATCAAGCTGCCTGAGCTATCTATAGCACTCCAATCTCTCCATAATTTGTTCCCATCCTGCCTAGCCATTTTTATCACCCAATAATTATTCCCTACTCTAATATTTTTATAGAACAGCTTTTTAGTTGTCATTTATTCATTTGATCTCCACAACAAAACCTGTGATATACAAGCATAGTACTTCCTTTTAAACTTCTTTATTGACGTGTAACATAGGTCTAAAAAGTACACAAATAACAAGTATATAGTGCTATAAATGTTGATAAACGCACCACAAATTATCACCCAGATGAAAAAAAAAAAAAAAAAAAAAAGAACAAGCCCCTGCCCAGGGAAATTCACTACACACTCCTTGGTTGGGTATTTATTCTTATTGATTTTAGTGTCCCATTACATAAATATGGTACAATTTATTTATTCTATTGTCATCAGTTTGATCTTCCCCGCCCATCAACCTATTAGAAATAGTGCTGCCATGAATAATCTTGTACATACTGGCAGGTACATATGCATATATTTCAATAAGAGATAAAATGCTGGATCACAGAATATGCATTTATTTTGCTATCATAAATATTGTGTAATGGTTTGCAAAGTGATTATGCCAATTTATACTCCCTTCAGTAGTGTATGAGACTTTTATTTCCTAACATCATTACTAACAACCAGAATCACAGGCATTTTCGCTTTAGCCATGCTAGTTAGTATGTGGTGGTCTCTTTCTGTGTTTTTTCCCCCCCTGTGGTTTTAATGTGCATTTCCCAGTCAGCAAATGAGATTGACTATGATCCCCTGTGAATACTGAGCAAGAAAGATTAAGTGGTAGGTAAAGAATAAACCCTAAGTCTCTTGGCTAAAAGACTATTGCTTTTTCGGCAGCCCCATATAAACACTTTTATGCCAGAAAGATCCGTGTTCTAACAAAGCTGCCAAACAGGACATATTTCTGCCTTTATCTACATGGTAGTTAAAATACTTAATAGTCGTGTGTGATTGTGCAGGTAACTACACTGCTGCACTGAGAAGCTACAGCCTCATCAGTAAGAAAGGGATAAAAGTAATTGTCAGCACATGGTATGGACTTGATATTTGTTTGGAATTCTCTTTGAATGCATCAACGTTATACTTGTCACATAGGTACTCAATAATAGATGTCAATTCAGAATGTCAAAAATTTAATCTGGCCGGGTGTGGTGGCTCACCAACAATCCTAGCACTGTAGGAGGCTGAGGTGGGGAGTGGGGGATTGCTTGAGGTCAGGAATTTGAAACCAGCCTCAAGAGTGAGACCTATGTCTCTACTAAAAGCAGAAAAACTAGCCAGGCGTCATGGTGGGTATCTGTAGTCCCAGCTACTCAGGAGACTGAGGCAAGAGAATAGCTTGAGACCAAGAGTTTGAGGTTGCTATGAGCTTTGATGTTGCCATGGCACTCTACCCAGGGTGACGTGAGACAGCATCTCAAAAAAAATCCCTCAAAAAAACCTTCACCTAACAAACGCAATCAGTGTAGCCTAAGTCTTTGTACCCTCAATGAATTCCAAACAATTTAAAAAAATGTTTAAATCTACTTTGTTATTCTTTTCTTCCATGTTCTTCTGTCTGTAATATTAAGCAGATTTCCTCTCTAATTTTGGAAAGTAATGAATTTCTTTTTAGTTAAGTAAAATGGTATAAATAATTTCTCAACTCTCTAGATTTCTTTTCTTTGCTACTCACTCTTCATAATATTGCAGCTTCCTTGAGACTTTTATTCTAGAGACTTGAGACTTGGGAGCCATCTACATTCGTTTTATCTTAACTGCTATAATTAAACAAATTGTTTAGTTAAGGCAATGAATGAGAAGACTGAAATGGGAAGAAACAATTTGGCAATAAAAAATGTCTCCTCTCTGTTTCCCACCTCTACAATTCAAAGAACAAAATATTTCATAATAAAGAATCTGGGCTCATTTGGACTGAAATGCATACTTTTAATTTTGACATAAATTCCTGGGATAGTCCTAGATCCTGGGGAAATGAACAATTCCCTTCATCACTATTTCTGTTGGTACGAAGTCAGGTTATTTTAATGCAGGTTAGTTAATTAGCTACAGCCCGAGGAAATTCATTAGACATCCCTCAGTTGAGTGCTCTCCCTTCAAAGTTGACTTCACAGTATGTACTTTATTGAATGCCCACTAATACATTTTTCTTGTTCCCTAAGTTACACTCATATAATGTTGAAAATTAGAATAGCACTCTGGGAGGCTGAGGCAGGTGGACTGCTTGAGCTCGGGAGTTTGAGACCAGCCTGAACAAGAGCCCATCTCTAACAAAAAACTAGCCAGGTGGTGTAGTAGGTGCCTATAGTCCCAACTTCTCAGGAGGTTAAAGCAAGAGGATCACTTGAGCCCAAGAGTGTGAGGTTGCTGTGATGCCACAGCACTCTATGAGGGGAACAAAGTGAGACTCTATCTCAAAAAAAAAAAAAAAAAAAAAAAAAAAAAATTAGAATACTACCCAGTAGTCGTATCTCACCAGGGACTGCAGGGTGGTTATATTTTTTCTAATCACACATGAGTAGCATGAATGAATATTCCTCTCTGTGCAGCCATTCCTCTAGATGAATATTTGCCACCTGCTTTGGGGGACTTACTCAGAGATCCAAACTCAAGGCTTCTGGTATTTTGCATATTTATTTAGATTCATTTTATCAAGGTTTATGATCTGCCCCTTTCAAATAATTAAATATGCTCACCAATTTACAAGTTATTCTTAAATGTTCAAATGAAGAAAAACTTAGACTATGTGAAATCAGAGAACCCTGAGAGACAGTTATACCTGAGAGGTCAATCCAATTCTCTGATTATATAGAGCAGTGGTTCTCAACCTTCCTAATGCTGTGATGTATTTTCATTGTTACAAAGGGATCACGACCCACAGATTGAGAACCACTGATATAGAGGGAGAAACTGAGGCTCAGAGATGGAGAGATTTGCTTAAAGTCACATAGCTAACTATTAAGAGAAATGCATTTCAAACCTAAACTAATGACTAATTTTTTTGAGACAAAGTCTCACTTTGTCATCCCAGGTAGAATGTAGTGGCATCATCATAGCTTACTGTAACCATAAATTCCTACACTCAAGTGATCTTCCTGAGTAGCTGGGACTATAGTGCACTATAAGCACACACCACCACAACTGGCTATTTTTTTCTATTTTTGGTAGAGGTGGGGTCTCACTCTTTCTCAGGCTACTTTTTTTTTTTAAATGACCAGTTATTTTTTGTTGCAGCTGTCATTGTTGTTTAGCTGGCCTGGGCCGTGTTCAAACCCACTGCCCTCAGTGTATGTGGCTGGCACTGTAACCACTGTGCTATGGACACCAAGCCTCTCAGGCTACTCTTGAACTTCTGACCTCAAGGGATCCTGCCAACTGGGCCTCCAAAAGAGCTAGGATTATAGGTGTGAGCACTGTACCTGGCCTACCAACTCTTAATGTTGTGTACTTTGCATTATACCACAGTGCATACCTTCATTTGGAGGGGAAGGAGAGAAGAAAAAAGAAAAGTTAACAACTATAAAGATATAAATATGTCATTTTACTATATCGGTTGTCAAAAATTCTAAGTGTAGATTAGATATAATCTACCCTTCTATTTTGATTCCCTAGAGAAGGCAACTGTCTGTGAAATACACATCTTACTTTTTTTCAAGACTGCACTGCATCATAGAACTCTTACAACCTTTCCCATAGCCAATTACTACTTACTCTAAATAAACACAGGACTTAATCATCAGACCCCCAAAGCTCGTTTCTTTATTACTGAAGAAAATAAATTAGGGGTAGGGGCAGGCACTTTACACAAGTGGACTGAAAATAAATCTAGGTTACTAATGTATCAATATTATCTATGGCTTATATAATGAGTTTAAATAAATTATATTTGAATAATTTAGCTTTGAGAAGGTATATACTATAGTACTGCATAAATTATGGAAGTACACTAAAGGTCTATTATAATGCCTTCAAGGTATGAGACCACATTACCAGAGAAACTATGCCATAATGAAGGCCTCTTGGTACTTCTAAATGTAGAAATATTTGTGAGCACAGTGTATGAGAGAATGTCTTTTTTTTTTTTTTTGAGACAGAGCCTTACTATGTCACCCTCAGATGACAGCAACCTCAAACTCTTGGACTAAAGTAATTCTCTTGCCTGAGCCTCCCAAATAGCTGCGACTATAGGCACCTGCCACAGTGCCCAGCTATTTTTTTTGTTACAATTGTCATTGTTGTTTAGCTGGCCCAGGCCAGGTTGGAACCCACCAGCTTGGGTGTATGTGGCTGGCGCTCTACCCACTGAGCTACGGGTGCTGCCGAGAACTGCCTTTTAAATGATATGTTATAGCATGTTACCATGTGGCAACACTCACATACATACAAATATTATAATATTATTATGCTTTACCACAATATATATATATTTTTTTTTGAGACAGAGCCTCAAGCTGTCACCCTGGGTAGAGTGCCATAGCATCACAGCTCACAGCAACCTCCAACTCCTGGGCTTAAGCGATTCTCTTGCCTCAGCCTCCCAAGTAGCTGGGACTACAGTTGTCTGCCGCAACGCCGGACTATTTTTTGGTTGTAGCCGTCATTGTTGTTTGGCAGGCCCGGGCTGGATTTGAACCCACCAGCTCTGGTGTGTGTGGCTGGCGCTTTAGCCACTTGAGCCATAGATGCTGAGCCCACAATAAAGATTTTATCAAAATTAAAGTCAGGCACAGATAAATACTGCATGTTCTCACTCATATGTGGGAATAAAAATATAATTTTGAACTCCTGGGAAGTAGAGAGTGGAACTGTGGGTATAAGCAGCTGGGAAAGGTAGCAGGTAAGGGAGGATGAAGATGGGAAGAGATTGGTCACCAGACACAAGGTTACAGCTAGATAGGAGGAACGAGTTCTGGTGTTCTGCAGTACTGCAGGGTAAATATGGTTAACAATAACATAAAGAAATAAGGTATGTATGAGGTGATGAATATGTTAACTACCTTAATTAATCATTACACATTTTCTATACATATCAAAATATCACTGTATTCCATAAATATATAAAATTATTACATGTCAATGAAGAAGGGGAGAGATTTTATCAAAATCTAGAAGAGAGAAATAATACCACACTAATTGGCCACCTATTATCCCTAACACTGCTGTATACTTTTTATACATTACCTACCGTATATACTTGAGTATAAGCCGAGTTTTTGTGCCAAAAAACCCGAACTCAGCTTATACTCGGGTCATACAGGTTATTTGATTCAGTGAGCACGCACCTAATCAAATGCACATAGTCTCCAGTTGTCTTCTGCCGTCTGCTTGAGGGGGTGATGCTTCAGCTCAGTCCACAAGTCGCGGCTGAGCTGAAGAGGTAGGTGGCTGAACTGAACTGTATTCCACTGAACTATTTAACCCACAATATTTAATGGCACATTTAATTAAGTGAAAACCCCATTTAAGGCAGTAAAGTCTT
>CAUYPK010101204.1:0-26462 GCA_963574355.1 Loris lydekkerianus | reverse complement strand
AAAGTATCCAATGTAGTCAGCCCTACTATGAAGCTAAATTATAGCTTTCACATGAAGGCTATAACCCAACTAAAGCACAAGACTATGGGGAAAGGGCCAAGGAAGGGGAAGGGAGGGGGGAGGTTTTGGTGGAGAGAGGGTAATGGGTGGGGCCACATCTATGGTGCGTCTTAGAATGGGTACAGGCAATTGCACTAATGTACACAGCTATGATTTAACAATAAAAAAAATCAGTAATGGCACAAGACATAAGCATGTGATGAAGAAAGTATTACAGAAATACATGTACAAAAAATTAATGGCCATGCGTTGTGCCAATCCTTTTTGGTTCAGAGGGCATGTTGCAGTTATAAAGGTTCTCAGGTTCTCAGAAATAGAGTTGCTGATTTGATAAACAAAAATGGGAAAAAAAATAATAAATTAAATTTGACTACTTTATGGGCATATAAGGGAAGATCAAGACTTGAGGGTGAAATAAGTTTCTCAAAAATAGACAATTTTTTAAAGCAACATTTATTGACTTATATTTATTTACTTGCCCAACCATTTATAAAACAAGTTAAATTGTTTATAAAATAACATTCTTGTAAAAGATTAAGGTCTTCACTCATACTGCTAGGGGCTTTCCAAAATATTATAAGAATAACCTCTTAAGTAGCAGGAGGTTCTTATCTGTAGTTTATGTGGTATATTTTTCTTTAAAATAAAGCTAGCCTTTAAAATATTAGGAAGCAATTTGGATTCAGTCTGCAATGCTGCATAATAGCTTTTGTTGAACTTGTGTTAATATAATTTAATAAGAAGTTATCAGATGCCTACTAGACATATGGTCTTATGCTGGGCCCCTTAGGAAATGAGAAAAATATGATTTCTATCATCTAGGTACACACAAGTTGAAAAGGTAGAAATATATATTTTAAAAAATGATATAGCCTACTGGCTCAGTGCCTGTGGCTCAAGCGGCTAAGGCGCCAGCCACATACACCTGAGCTGGCAGGTTCAAATCCAGCCCAGCCTGCCAAACAAGGACTTTAAGCAAGTCCTTGTCTCACCTTCTGACATCTAGAAACACTATCTCTCTTTTCTTCCTCCTGAATGAGCCTCTCAGCAACCTTTAACTCCTGACCTGAGTGATTTTTTACTGATGCAACCAATGACGGCTGCAAACAAAATAGCCGAGCATTGTGGCAGGCACCCGTAGTCCCAGCTACTTGGGAGGCGGAGGCAGGAGAATCACTTGAGCCCAGGAGTTGGAGGTTGCTGTGAGCTGTGATGCCCTGGCACTCTACCCAGGGTGACAGCTTGAGGCTCTGTCTCAAAAAAAAAAAAAAAAAAAAAAAAAAAAAGATACAGCCTGCAATATAATAATCTCTTTTTTAAAATTTCAGATTAAGATGAGGGTACATACAATTAGGTTACATTGTTTACACTGCAAGGTAAAGTGTGAGTTGCAGTAAAAAATTCATGGAAAAAGAGTAAAATTAATTCTGTTTGTGGCATCCCTTAATGTTTCATGGAAAAATAGAATTTGAACAAGTCCTTGGAAACTGAATAAAATCACAGGTGACAGAAAAATCTGGGTGAGAAGTAATGGACACAGGGAAAGTAACATAGTGCTCGGCACACAGCAACATACCATGCCTATGTTTTGAATGAAAGAGAAAATGTGAAAATGCTGAAATGAATTAATGCTGTAAATAAAGGAGAAAGGTGGTCAGGGTGACAGTTTGCCCACTACTAGCAAATTGATATAAATGAAAACAACATATTTTTTTCCCTTGGGCTGTGAATTCAACTAAAGTGTTTTTCAAGTGCTTATATTTGGTTCCCAGTGTTCCCTTGAAGAATCCATATTTTGCAATTTTAAGTTCTTGTTATGGTCCAAGGAGTTTGGATCAGATAAGTAACGGGTACCCTTGGGAAAGAAAGCCCTATGGCATAGAACTAAAGTGTCACCTATTTTGAAGCAAGTTTACAATCACCTGACTTACACGAATAAACAAGTCAAGTCATTCCAACCCATTGCCAAACTGCACGGGGCAGGCAGATCACAGACACTCAATATTATTAGCCAAAAACAAATATGGCCCCAAACCAGGTCCTTTGACCACAAAGTCACTTCTCTTCTGTGCTGTGAGTCCTTTATGGGGTGACAGAATGTCTGATTGAAAAGCTCAGTACATTTCCTATCGGATAGAAAAAAAAAATGACAAGAAAAACTTATACTACATATTTGGTGCTTTGATAATCAGAGCTTTATTTGACCAAATTTTTGTTAGATCCTGGAAGATCTGGTGATAGAGAAATTACTTCTAAAGTGGGCAGAAATTGTGACAGCCTCGCTTGTATTGACACCAGTGGTACCAGAAAAACCCATTGTGTATCCCCAGCAAAATCACTTTCTCTCTATTATCCTTCCCGGAAGGATGTCCTGGAAGTTTTACCCAGAACACCCACACCAGAGGCCTCAGGCTTACAAAACAAGCCACAGAGAATACCTAGGCCCCAGCTTGGGGTATTTCTGGAGTTTGCCCCTGCACGGTCATATGTGCCAAGCATGGTCAGAAGCTTATCAGCTTCTGACATCTAGAAACACGATCTCTCTTTTCTTCCTCCTGAATGAGCCTCTCAGCAACCCTTAACTCTTAACCTGAGTGATTTTTCACTGATCCCGTTTTGTTGCCATCATATTCTCTTTAGACATCAGGGAAATTCAAAATAAAACGACAAGAATATACTACTGCTTAGTCACCAGGATGGCTAAAAATAGATTAAATGTCAAGGGTTAGCCAAGTCATAGAGCAAGACTAAATTAAAAGAAATGCATCGTGTAACAAGAGCCACATGCCAGAGTTTTCACAGAGATACTCATAATAGTAAAAAACTGTTTTTAAAAAACCCTCCAATTTCCATTAGAAGTATAATAAATAAATTGTGGCAATTGAAGTTTGTTTAATAGGTAGATGGGCTATAGCTATATGGAACAAGATGAAAAAGTCTCATAGGAAGGGGAGAGACGCGGAGGGGGAGGAGGGAGGCTGATTGGTGGGAACTCACTTACTGTGCACCATGTGGGGTGTTCAGCACGCTCCCTGGGTGAAGTGCTCAACTACGACTTGAACTTTATCTTAGAATTGAAAACAGGGTAACCTAAGTATTTGTACCCTCATATTAATCTGAAATAAAAAGAAAAAAAAAGGGGGGGGGGAATAAAAGAAAAAAAAAAACTCATAAATATGAGAGAAAGAAGCTAACAGAATAAATAAAGCATGAGTCCATTTATCTACAGTTAAAAATCAAGTAATATTAGACAATATAGGATAAGGAAAATATTTAAGGGGCAAAAACATGAAGACTAGCAAGTAACATGACATATATGGGACAAAATACTTTCATACTTGTCTTCTGGGCACATCACTGAAATTCTGATCATCATTTGTAAAATGAGAATAATAACATTTACCTCTCAATGTTGATATGAAAAAGTTAAAGGAGATAATATACATAAAATTCTGAGCATAGAGCCTGGTGTTGGAATTTTCAGCCTTTATTGATTCTGGTGTGTAATGTTACGGCCATCCCTCACACTTCTACACCAATTGACAGTGGAATGACTGATAAATCTGATAAACCACAAAAAAGCTTTATAATCTCACCTCTTTGGTCCAGGGGTCCCTAGAGTCAGCTTTAACGTCCTTAGAGATAGCTGAGTGGAAACACCTGCTACCTTTATTATACCTAAAGAAAAAACACCAGCCAAAAGATGCCAGAATCCTTCTATTCCAACTCTCAGGTAGATCCATCTGCTTATCTCATCAGCGACCCCCCTCCTCATGGAAGCAGAAGGGTAATTTCTCCCAGACACCTGACACAAACTCAAGACTCAAGACACGAATACAGTAGGCACAGTAGTGGGAGCCGAAGTTGCAGTTATTGCCAGGATGTTGATGAAGTTCATGATGATTTAAAAAACTAAAATAACATGCATGCAATTCAATAAAAGACCTGTAAGTTACTGCTCTCCATTTTAATTCAAAAACAATCTCAGGAGCCAAGCTGGCAGTGTGTTTCACAAGCACAAATGTTCTCTTTGTATTTTAAGAAAGAGCTTTGCATAATCGGTGTAAGTAGTCATTGGGTGGCTATTCCACGAGAGTTCTAAGAAGGAACCATCTTGAAAATTGTATCCTATCTCCTGGTCAACAGCATATTGCTGTGTGTGTGCGACTGCCTTTCCAACGTTCATTTCTTGGGGTTTGAATATCACAGCACTAGAAAATCCCTGTTGCAGGGGTCACTGACAGCTTCATAGTTTGCTGCACATTCTCCTTTTGAAAGTTTCACAGTATAGCAAGAAATCAGCCACCACAGCAAGGGAGCCATTCCCAGAGGGGGGCTGAACCTGTAGCAGAAATCTGGTGACAGGAGAGAGGAGGAGGATTTTGGAGCCTGGTAAGCTGGTGTTGGGGATAATATCAAGAGTGGCGCCCAGGAACAAAGGAGACATGAAGGCGAAGTTTACTTACTAATCATGACTTGGCCAAGGGCTTTGGGTTATCAGTTATTAATACCTGATGTATTACTAGTGATCGAATATGTACCTAGACAACAAATTCTCTATGCACCTAAGGAGGCAGAAGCTTAAAGTACCACTAGCTTATGATGTTATTACCAGGAAATATATAAACCCTAAAGGCCAAGCACCTCACCTTCCCCAGAGATAAGTAATGGACTAACTGAGGGTGACGGGTCTGTTTACTCAAGGCCTCACTGTGTACTCGTGGTCCCCCATTCCCACGTTTCTCTCAGTTATGCCCTGTCAGAACAGTTTACCAAGTGTCACAGGCACACCAAACCATGCAACAAACTTTCTTCAGCATCTCTGAGGTTCCTGACATTGTGAGCAGTTGAGAAAAATCCCCACTTCACTCAGAAGAGAAATTTCAAAATACATAAAATGTATTAAAATCCAAAAGACAAATAGGGACAGTTACTATTGTGTATGCTGCATACATTTCACTCAATCCGTGGATGTGTCGGTGTAAGAATGAGAACTACAACAGCAACAGAAAAAAAAAAAAATTAAAAACCCCAAACAACACCAGAATTTATTTATTTGCCCAGGAACACACACTGTGAAGACAGTCACTCACTAGTTCTCTAAGGGCTAGCACATGGACTGGCATTGATGGTGCTTCCACCTCGTAACATTAATTGAAACAAGCATTTGGACAGAGTAATGAGTCCCTACTTCTGTTCACAATTGTTTAGAACTAATCCCATTGTTTACTGGTCAGGAAAGGTCTTCTATTAGTTCCAGTGGGAATCTGGTATGATGGGCTAGCTCAACATTTATAGTTGTTTATCAGCTTCAGCTGGTCCGAGCCACTTGTTTTGAAACACAAAATTGGTTGTGACATCTTTTAGGAATCCACAGCTATAAGTGAATGATTTTTCCATATCCCCAGGCATTTGTGTCTTTCTACTCCTTCTAATTCTCCCTTAAGATTAGTTTCAGATTAGATAAAATTGTCAATTCTACAGAATCCCCAAAGCCTGGTCCCCATTGAAGACCTGTCATTTCACCAGGGCCAATCTCTATATTTTCCATTCCTCCCATCACCATTAAATCACCAGGGTCTAGTCCCTTTCCAAGGAATACCACCTTGTTCCTGTTCCCTGCTTGGAACAGATAAATAGAGACAAAGGTTAAAGCCTCAGATAAGATGAATTCATAAAATGCACTCTTTCTTGGTTTCATGAACATGTACAAATGCTGTTGATATAATACTAAGGTAAAGAATAAAAAATGATCAATAACATGTCAGCTACATAAAAAATTGTTATGTGCTAAAAAGATTGGAGAGAATAAAAGTCCTGAGGTTAGTAAGGTGGACAGTCACTGGGAGAGAACTCAATGTATCATTTGGGGCTGGTCCCCAACATACAGTGACATTTCTATTAATGAAAAAAGTATCCTGTCTAGCAGAGGCCTTTCTAGTGCACATAAAAAGCATCCTTTGTGAATGTGATGTGATGGAACTGAGAAAGGAATGCACTTGAGGGATGCACATGGGAGCCCACTTCTACCATCTAGGCCACAGAAAAGGATTCAATCACTCAGGACGAACTCACAATTGAAGTTTCATGACTCAGAACCACGTCCCCATTTTACAATCTCTCAGGCACCATCAATTTATACATTAAAGAGTCATCCCTGTACCAAGGTTATTGAGGTTGTCATGGATACCCTATGAAGATGAGAGAAGCTCTAGGGACAATTGAAGGGAATTACTTTACCACAGTGGCTATCTTAGTAGTTTTCAGGAGATGGAATCTCTGTTTCTCATGTAGCAGAGGACTCACCGTTGTAGGGTTTAAGTGCCAGCCCACCCCACTTACTGAAAGGGCTTATTTATTTATTTTTCTGGAATAGCTTCTTATCTTAAAGGCATTTTTCCTAGCATCAGTGTTCCTCGTGTATAGCGCACAAACCTAGTTCTTTAGTCTTCCTGGGGATTACATGAGCTCATTAATGTTCTTCCATAAATTCCTTATTGCTTAAACCTGCTTTATCAGGTAATACGGAACTTATTGTTTGTAAGCCAGACCTTTGACCTATTCAGTGATCTTTCTTATGATTGATAGTCCCCAAATAATACCGAGAATTTCTTTTAAATATATGTGCTCTTGGAAGGAAAAGATTAATAGTTTCTGCAAAGAACTCTAAATTCACATAAGGAAACCAGTCCTGCACAACACCATAGGATACAGACATACCAGCAAGAGAATGCAACAGGCATGTACAAAACAAGAGCTATCGTGCAGAGTGTTGCACTGTATCAGCAAACCAATACGAAGAGAGAAAATAAGGGCACCCAGAGACTTCAGTATTGGATACGTCTATTACAGTAAAGGTTTTCTGTACTGGGAATCAAGAATACTGAAGTTTAGAATCACATCTTTGAAGAATTAACTCTGTACCTCTAAGCAAATTGCTTAAGTTTTCTGAGCCTGACTTTTCTCATCAGTACAATGTAGTAGTTGGATTAAATGACTGTAAAGACTCATCTGAGTTATAAATCTAAAAAGAATAAAGTACAGTGTGTATCAGGTAAGAAAGAGAAATAGAAGTAGATATTTCTAAATTATTTCCACAAACATTTTCCTTTAATCATACATATGTGTATGTTATGTGCACACATATTGTAAACTTTCTCTCCTTTCCTCAATTTAAATTTTTGAAAATCAGGCTAAACAGGAAAATTGGGGGGCAAGTTTTCACATCAATCATTAAATCTCACTTTTAAAACATCTTTAACTTTTAAAAAATTTTTTTCTTTTGTTTTTAATTGACATTAATTGTACATAGTTATGGGTACAGTGTGACTTTCTGATACATGTATACATTGTATAATAATCAAATCAGGGTAATTAGCATATCCATCACCTCAAACACCTGCCATTTTTTTTTTGTGATGAAAATATTCAAAAATCTTTTCTTCTCACAGCAGGCATATTTTAAAATATACATTGTATTGTTGTTAACTACAGTCACGTCCTATGCTCTTAGAAACCAGAACTTTTTCCTCTGGTTATTAACTATAACTTCGTATTATCAACCAACCTTTCCACATCTCCACTCTCCTCCCCCCTCACCAGCTTCTGGCAACCACTATCCTAGTCTCTATTTCTCTGAAGCCAACTTTTATAGATTCCATGTTTGACTGCGATTATTTGGAATTTGTCTGGTGCTTGGCTCATTTCACTTAACATAATGTTCTCTACATTCATCCATGTGGTTGCAAACAAAATGATTTTATTATTTTTAATGGCTGAATAACATTCCATTGTGTATATATGTCGTATTTTTTTACTCTACTTATCTGTTGATCTGTTAAAGTAGTTTTAGGTTGGTTTCATATATTGTGGCTATTGTGACTAGCGCTGCAATAAACATAAGGGTGCAGCTATCTCTTTGACAAATTGATTTTATTTCCCTTAGATATGTACTCAGATGAATGGATGAAGAAATTGTGGTACATATACACAATGGAATATTATATAGCCACAAAAATGGAATCCTGCCATTGGTAACAACATGGATGAAACTGGAGAACATCATGGTAAGTGAAATAAGCCAAGTGCAAAAAGGTAAATCTATTTTTAATTTTTTGAGTAGCCTTCACACTGTTGTTCATAATGGCTGTTCTAATTTACTTTCCCACCCACAGTGTATAATAGCTCCCCTTTCTCTATGTCCTGGGCAGCATTTTCAATTTTTTTGTCTTTTTATTTATTTATTGGGGATTCATTGAGGGTTACCAGATTACACTGATTGCATTTGTTAGGTAAAGTCCCTCTTATAATTGTGTCTTGCCCCCCAAAAGTGTGTCACACACCAAGATTTTTCATCTTTTTAAAAGTAGCCATTCTAACTGGGAGAAGTGATACCCTATTACGCTTTTAATTTGCATTTCTCTGATGATTGGTGATCTTGAGGATTTTTTCAAATACCTGTTGGCCATTTGTATGTCTTCTTTTAGAAATGTCTTTTCAGATAGTTTGCCTACATTTTATTGAGTTTTTTTCCTTGCCATTAAGTTGCTTGAGTTTCTTATATATTCTGGGTATTAACTTTTTGTCAGATGCATAGTTTGCAAATACTTTTGCCTATTCTGTAGGTTGATTATGTCCTTTGTTGTGCAGAAACTTTTTATAAAGTTTGATGTTATCCCATTTATTTAATTTTACTTCTGTTGTCTCTGCCTTTGAATGTCATCTCAAAAATCCTTGCCTCGACCAATTTCATTATCCTTCATTCTTTTACTACTGCCCCACAATGAGAAAAAGCTTCTCAAACATTTTTAGTGATGAAGGTTTTCAACAATTTTCTTTTCTTTTTTTATTGTTTGGGATTCATTGAGGGTACAAAGAAGTAGGTTATACTGATTGCATTTGTTAGGTAAAGTTCCTCTTCTAATTGCTGTTCACACTTAGTGAAGAGTACTCAATTAGCATCAGTGTGCTTTGCAGATGGATTTATGTGAGAGTGAAAACACTGCTCATCAAGTTATCTCTGTTGGTTTTCAGACGTGAGTCTTAAAATTGGTAACAACGTGGAGACTTGTAAGTTGTTCACTCTCATAACTTGCCTGAAGCTTGAAATCCTATGACAACATCACCTGTCAAAAGTTTGACCAAAGTAAGCTTAGACACCTATGGAGGAGAGTCGTATTAGGAAGATTTTTTATCATCAGATTGAATTACTTCTTTCCATAGATTGTGCCTGTTCGTACATATTGCATTCTTTGAAATTATAAAAATGAAAAATACCAGATCTTTTATCAGCCAGTTTTTCACAAACTAGAATAATTTTCATTCTCTCAATGTGCTAGTCACTCTTCCCTGAATGCATCTGAATTTGTATCCAAAAGTGAATTCAAAATTCCAGATATAGTCTTTAGAGCAGAGACTTTCTCATTTTGACATTATTTACACACCTTAATAGCTTATTGAGATTTAAAGTACGCTCATTGAATTCACTTCATTTTTTAAAAGATTTTTAGCCTTGATTTGTTTATTTTGTAGTTACGAGAAAAGTTTTTTTATGATCCAAATATAAAATTTTTTATTTAATCTCATTAAATTTATTTTAATATATTTGATTTGCTTTTTAAAAATAACGTTTATAAAAATAGATACATGATTGCCAAGATGTGGAATCACCCAAGTTCTTATCAACCCATGAATAGATTAACAGACTGGTATATGTATGCCATGAAGTACTCTTCAGCCATGAGAAATGATGGAGACTTTACATCTTTTATGTTTACTGGGATGGAGTTGACACACATTTTCTTAGTAAAGTATCACAGGAATGGGGAAAATAGTTGCCAATGTACTCAATACTAATATGAAACCAACATATAAACAACTATATATCCACACCAAAAAACCCCACAAGTATAGTCTAGGGAGGAGAAGGAGAGAGAAAGGAGAGGGTAGAGGCAAGGAGGGAGGGTGAGTGGGGGGAAATCTCACCCATTGTATACAATGTGAGGGTGTTTGGCATGTCCCCTGGATGAAGGGTTCAACTACAACTTGAACTTTACCCCAGCAATGAAAACAATGTAATCTAAACATTTGTACCTTCATATCAATCTGAAATTAAGAATAAATAAATAAATAAATAAAAATAGATACACATATAAGACATAGGTAAAGAAAATCAGCTCCAAATCACCTAAAAAATAGCTACAAAACAGCCAAAATGTAATTTTAAAATTAGATTTGCACAGGATGATCTTGAGCTCTTGGACTCAAGTTATCCTCCTACCTTGGCCTCTCAAACTGCTGAAATTATTGGCATGAGCCGCCATGCCTAGCCAGAATACTTTTATAATTAAAAAAAATTAAAACATTAGAGATGGAAACAATGTGAATTTTTTGCTATGTATTTCAACATTAGATGATATAAATTAAAATACTTGCTTTAAAAGACTATACAAAATGACAAAACTATGCAATAGTAATATAGTGGTTTCTGAGGGATTGATGAAGGGAAGGAGGAATGGATAAATTGGTGAAGTTTAGGGGATTTTTAGAGAAGTACAACTATTCCAAGTGACGCTATAATGATGGGCACCTATCATTATACATTTACAAAATTCATAGAATGTAACACTGAGACTGGATCCTAATGTAAACTATGTACTTTATCTATCAATATTGATAGATATTATTAGATATCTATCTAATAATTGATAGATAATAATATCTATCAATAATAAACAGACCTTACTAATGTGAGATATTAGGTAATAGGGAAAACTGTGTTTGGTGAAGGAGGTATACAAAAACACTGTACTTGCTCAATTTTTATAAAAAATATATAAATTAAAGAAAAACTAACAAATAAACAAAAATAGATTTAAGGCATCTTAAAAATTTAAAAAAAAAATCATGTGTCCTTAAAAGGACACATGGTCAAGTGGAATTTATCCCAGACATACAAGGATAATTTGCATAAATCAATAAATGGAATATAACTCATTAACAGAAACAGACAAAAATCATATTGCCATCTTAATAGATGCAGAATAACACCCTTTCATGATAATTCTCAACAAAGCAGGAATAAAAGGAGTACAGCTCAGCATAATCGTGGTTATATGTAACCAACTTCCAGCTCACATACTCAACAGTGAAATGCTGAAAGCTTTTCTCCTAAGATCAGAAACAAGACACTTGCAGCAATTCTATTCTACATAGCAGTGGGACTCTCAGCCAGAGCATTATGCAAGAACAAGAAATAAAAGGTATTTAAAATGGAAAGGAAGAAATGAAATTGTTTCTCTTTGCAGATGATAGCTTATATATAGAAAACCCTAATGTTTCTACCAAAAACTCGTTAGAACTCATAAATAAATTCAATAAAATTGCAGGATGCAAAATTGACGTACAAAAATCTGTAGCATTTCTATACAGTAACAATAAAGTGTTTCTAAAAGAAATAAAGTAAATAATCTCATTCACAATAGCATCAAAAAATAAAATATTTTGGAATAAATTTAGCCAAAGAAGTGAAAGATCTGCACACTAAAAAGTTTAAAATATTGACGGAAGAAATTTTACAAAACACAGATAAATGTAAAGGTATCACAAGTTTAAGGATTAGGAGAATTAATGTTCTTAAAATGACCTTCCTACCCAAAGTGATCTACAGATTCCATGCAGTCTCTATCAACATTCCAAAAGTATTTTTCACAGAAGTAGAAAAAACATTCTTAAAATTCATACAGAACCACAAAAGACTGAATATCCAAAGCAATCTTGAGCAAAAAGACCAAAACTAAAGGCATCACAGTATCTGATTTCAAAATATACTACAAAGTTATTTATAGTAATCAAGACAACGTAATAGGAACATAACAACAAACACATAGACCAACAAAGCAGAAAAAAAATGCCCAGAAATAAATCCATGCATTTATGGTGAATTGATCTTTGTCAAAGTTGTCAAAAGCACACAATGGAGAAAGGACAGTTTTCTTCCATAAATGATGTTGGAGAAAATGGATGTTCACATGCAAAAGAATAAAATTGGATCACTATCTCACACTATATATAAGAATGAACTAAAAATGGATTAAAGACTTAAACATGAGACCTAAAACTGTAAAAGTTCTAGGAAAAAAACTGGGAAAAATGTTTCTTGACATTGGCCTATGCCAGAGGTTCTCAACTTGTGGGTCGCAACCCCTTTGGGGGTTTCCTGCATATCAGATATTTATATTACAATTCATAACAGTAGCAAAATTACAGTTATGAAGTAGCGACAAAAATAATTTTATGGTTGGAGGTCACCACAACATGAGGAACTGTATTAAAGGGTCACAGCATTAGGAAGGTTGAGAAACACTGGTCTATGCAATGATTGTTGGGATATGACTCCAAAAACACAGGCAACAAAAACAAAAATAAGCAAATCAGACTGCATTGAACTAAAAGCCTTCTGCACAGCAAAGGAAACAACTGACAGAGCAAAGAGAAAACCTACTGAATGGGAGAAAATATTTGCAAACTGCGCATCTGATAAGGAATTAGTACTTAAAATACATAAGGAATTCAAACAACTCAATAACAAATGGCAAATAACCCAATTTTAAAATGGGAAAGAACCTAAACAAACATTTCTCCAAAGAAGACATACAAAAGAATGGCCAACAGGTATATTTACAAAATGCTCAACATCTCTAATCATCAGGGAAATTCAAATTAAAAGCTGATGAAATATCATCTTACACCTGTTAGAATGATTGTTACCAATAAAAGAGAAAAAAAGCAAAAATCCCACCTGGTGTGGTGGCTCATACCTATAATCTTAGCACCCTGGGAAGGCCAAACTAGTGGATTGCTTGAGCTCGGGAGCTGGAGACCAGCCTGAGCAAGAGTGGGGCCCAGTCTCTACTAAAAATAGAAAAACTAGCTGGGCAGGGTGGAGGGTGCCTGTAGTCCCACCTACTGGGAATGCTGAGGGAAGAGGATCGCTTGAGTCCAAGAGTTTGAGGTTGCTGTTAGCTATGACATCATGGCACTCTAACTAGAGTAACAGAGTGATACTGTCTCAAAAAAAAAAAAAGAAAAGAAAAAAGAAGCAGAAGAAAAAGGAAAAGAAAAGAAAAACTAGCAAAAGAAAAACAAACAAAAAAATAGACAAGTGTTTTTGAGGATGTAGAGAAAAAGAAACCCTTATAACACTATTGGTAGAATACTGTTGCTAGGAATATATAATAAATCGGTATCACTTTTATGGAAAACAATATGGAGGTTCATGAAAAATTTAAAGCATAATAAAACATAATAGAACTACAATATGCTCCAGCAATCCCAGGAGTGGATATATACCCAACAAGAAATAAATGCAGGTTGTCTTCCTTCTAAGAGCAACACTTAATCTGGAACTTTCATTATTTGTATCTTTTCTAATGATATCCGCACAACTTGGAAGTTCTGAACCTGTCTTGACAGGTATGAAAGAAGAAAATAAATTACAGAAAATTGAAAGCGAGTCCATAATTTATCATGGTCTTAGCTAGAAAAAATTACCAATAGGCCATTCAATAGAAAAGTTCCAGAACTTTTCAATTCTATTCTAATGCTCACTCACCTCTCAGCAGCAAATGGAGAATATACTTCACACTGAACCTCAGACCACAACACTTTCTCACATGGAGACAACACATGCTTCTGGTTATAAAGCCAAGTAGCTCCTATCAATTGTCTGCTATGGGAAATGGTGAGGAATATTTCAGAGACGTAAGATGCCAGTGTTAAAAGAGTATCTTATGATCAGCTACAGGAGCTCTTACTATCTCACGGGAGGCTCATGGTCCAATCCTGAGATATCAAAAGCCTCCTGTAGAACCCAGTGAATAGGATGAAAATATTTGAAAATGCAACTGTAAGGAGAAAAAATAAGCCTGTTAACACAACAAGGGCTCTGCTTGGGAGTGTTAAATTAATTGGAAACATGGAGCACTCTAGGCGATTTGCTGAAAGAGAATGTCCACAGACAGATTCTGCCAACGCTACACACACAGAATGAATATAGATGAAAGGGCGGTTCAGAATACCTTTTATGATGATGATGATGATTATTGCTATTTTGTGATCTCAGTAGAAAGGGGTAAAAAGCCACCATGCTCAGGAGAAAAGCTGGTGAATCATAGGCTATTCTGAAAGAAAATTTTTTTTTGTTTTTTGGGTTTTTTTTTTTTTTTTTAACCACTTAATTTCACAGCTGCCAGGTTTGCTGGTGCAAGTAAATGAGGGCCATTTACCTCCCCCATGTCAAGACACGTTGAGCTTCCCTAAGCACATGCACTGTTCCTCTTTACTGCCTCCACGGCCATTTTTTTCCATAAACGGGCTTTTCACTGCCTCAGTGATCACAAATTCCAAATAAAAAATGAGGCCTAAAGCATGAGGTGAAAGAGTAGGGGTCATTGTCACCAACCCTTGCATATTTTAAAGTATTATGTGGAAAGTGTTATGAATTTGTCTCCTATGAATTTGCCTTGGATCGGAGTTAAGTTTAGATCTTAAATTAGAAAGAGGTTCTAATTCAATTTTAATTCAAACAGGTACATGATACAGCATATGACAATTTATCCTAAAAAGCAAATATCTCTCTTTCATTTAAATTTCGACTTGTGCCAGGAAATTTACTCTCCCTTTTGATTGTTAATATTTTTCTTCACATTGAGTGAAAGTATTGTTTTAATAAGCCAGGCACTGTTGTAAATGTTTTAGAGATAGCTCATTTGATCTTCACAACACTGTGAGTTAGATAGTAACATTATCTCTGTTTGACTGAGATACAGTGAAGTAAAGAAATTTGTCTGAGGATTCCTAGCTAGTGGGGAATATTTAAAACAGGGTGATCTGGGCAGCACCTGTGGCTCAAAGGACTATGGCACTATCCCCATAAACCAGAGGTGGCAGGTTCAAACCCAGCCTGGCCAAAAACTGCAAAACCCCCTCCCCCCCCCAAAAAAAAAAAAACAGGGTGACCTACTTTTAGTTGAGCAAAACAATAAAAATAAAAATAATGCCACCATCAGGGTACTATACTCTCAGAATTGGGAAGCACGTAGATCAGAATTATCCTAGAGGAGCTATTTCAGAAAGTGGACCCTAGCACCAGTAGTTATAAAAGATATTCAGGTGATTTTAAAGTATGTCCCTCGTTGAAAAATAGTAAGGTAGATTCTCTGAAGAGCCAATTATATTTTTCTCTTAGTTTCAGCCCCTAGCAAACAAAATGAGCAAAACAAGTAACCAAAACAGAAAATTCTTCCAGATAGGTTCCTCTTAATACCTTACTGATTCACAGACTGAATAAATAGCAATCAATTATTTAAAAAGTGAACACTTAGTTAATATTTGTATAGTTTTTTACAATACGTTCTCATGCTTTCATAATCTAACATGATTCTCACAGAAATTCTAGGAAATTGCTAGTTTCTCGTGTATTACAGATGAAGAAAATAAGTCTCAGAGACATGAACACTTGCTGAAGGTCCCTTGAATGGTAGAACAGAGCAGTTGTGCATTTGACAAGTAGAGGGACAAAATAACAATTGTATAATCTATAATATAGATAAAAAGAATTTTTAATGTTTATTTCCTATAGTTTTCTTAAAACTTCTAAATAGTATGCCATATTTTGCTTTTAAAAACATGTCGTCTCACTAATAATAAAATATTTATTGTGTTTAAACAATGAAGGTGGCCTAGCCCCAAAGTCTGTGCTCCTAAGTAAGTCACAGGTGTATCACCAAAATTCATTGCCCTTGAGATGCACTGGCATGGTGATCTGTCTTCATGTCAGTATCTGCTATTGATTTTGATGATTTCTGTAATTGCATATGAGTTATAGGCAAATTAAAAAATTCTGTACGAAGCCTAAAAAGAAGGTGCAAGCTTAAAAGAATATCCTTGTATTGTTGAAAAAAATACACTATTTTTTTATGGAGATTAAAAAAGGAAGTTAGCAGGAAAAAATATTTCATCTTAACATGAATAACAAATAAAATTTACCTTATTAGTATTTACCAGTTTGTTTTATTGATATTAATATTCTCTGCTCTGCAAAAAATATGTTGAATCACTTAAGAAATAAGCAAACTCACCTTCATTGATGTATCTAAACAGCGATTTGAAAACAATAAATCAAGAGATTCTGTTGGAAGAACATATCATGCTCATGACTGGGAAGAATCAACATTGCAAAATGTCTATACTTCCCAAAGCAAGCTATAGGCTCAATGCAATCCCCATTAAAGTACCATCACCATGCTTTCAAGATTTGGAAAAAACAATTCTTTGTTTTGTATTTTGGAACCAGAAAAAACTTTGTATAACCAAGGCAATTTTTAGTAATAAAAACAAAGCTGGAGATATCACCTTGCCAGACTTTGGGCTATACTATAAGGCCATAATAATAAAACCAGCACTGTATTGGCATAAAAATAGAGACACTGACATTGGAACCAAATAGAAAACCGTGACGTGAAACTGACATCTTGTAGCCGCCTGGTATTTGATAAATCAAACAAGAACATACACTGGGTGAAAGAATACCTATTCAATAAATGGTGTTGGAAGAACTGGATAACCACATGTTAAAGACTAAAACTGGACCCACACCTCTCACCACGTACAATTGATTCAAGATGGATAAAGATTTAAATCCAAGGCATGAAACAATAAAAATCCTCGAAGAAAATGTGGGGAAAATGAAGATATCAACCTGGGGAAAGATTTTATGAAGAAGACTTCCATAGCAATTGCAACAACAACAAAAATAAACAAATAGGACTTAATTAAATTGAAAATTTTCTGTACATCTAAGGAAACAACAACCAAAGCAAACAGACAACCTTGAGAATGGGAAAATATATTTGCATATTATGAATTGGACAAAAGCTTGATAACTAGGATCTACAGAGAACTCAAATTAATCAACAAAGAAAGACCAAACAATCCAATATATCTGGATAAGAGACATGAATAGAATCTTCTCTGAAGAAGACAGACGAATGGTTAACAAACATATGAAAAAATGCTCATCATCCCTAATCATCAGAGAAATTCTAATCAAAACTACCCTGAGATATCACCTACCCCCAGTGAGAACAGCCCAATTGCAAAATCTCAAAGCTGCAGATGCTGGTGTGAATGTGGAGAGAAGGGAACACTTTTACACTGCTGATGGAACTGCAAACTAATACAACCTTTTTGAAAGGAAGTATGGAGAATCCTCAAAGAATTCAAATTAGACCTCCCATTGATCCTGCAATCCCTTTACTAGGCATCTACACAGAAGGAAAAAATTCTTTTATCATAAGGACATTTACACTAGACTGTTTATTGCAGCTTAATTTACAATTGCCAAAATGTAGAAACTACCTAAATGCCCACCAACCCAGGAATGGATTAACAAGCTGTGGTATATGTATGTCATGGACTATTCAGCCATTAAAAAAGATGGAGACTTTACATCTCTTATATTAACCTGGATGGAAGTGGAACACATCTTCTCAGTAAAGCATCACAAGAATGGAGAAGCAAGAATCCAATGTACTCTATTCTAATATGAAGTCAGTAGATGAATGAATACAAGGGGGAGGTGGGTAGAAGTATGAGCAAGTGGAGAGAGGGAAGGAGGAGAAGGATGGGGACATTACAGTGTATGACACACATCTTGGGGGCAGGACACAATTATAAGAGGGACTTTATCTAACAAATGCAATCAGTGTAACCTAGTTCTTTGTACCCTCAATGAATCTCAAACAATAAAAAGAAAAAATAATAAATAAATAAAAATAAATACAGGGGTCTTTGTTTTGTTCACGGACATAATTCAATCAACTAGAATGGCTTGAAAACAGTAGGCACTCAATAGTTTCAATAAATAAATGAACAAATGAACTTTCCCCCCCCCAAAACACCACTCTATGTGTTTCAAAATGAAATAATGACAGGCTCACCCACAGGAAAATGACTGAAAGACTTGAACTAGGAAACAGTCTTTCACCCTGAAAACCTTTAATGAAATTTTCTGTCAGGAATGTGTTATTAACATTTATCAGCATAGATGGAAAACATGACTTTATTATTTTATAATGTGAGAATAAATTTTTAAAAATTTTGTTCTTGGTCACAGCATTTTTTTTTTCTATGTAATTAAGAGAAATGTAATAAAAAGATTAAGGATTGGGAGAGAGTGATGAAGAGCTATTTATGGAAGGGATGCAAAGTCAAAAAAGCTATGTGTTTATTTAAACCATTTACTATGTGTATTTAAAGTATGTATACTACTAATTGTAAGTATGTAATGCATAGTCTTTTTTTCTCTCATTTGTCACCAACGTTCCTGTCATGGAGAGAACTAATTTTTTTTTTTTTTTTTTTTTATTAAACTAGCCGGAGAAACCAGATATGCGTTCACAATCTGGAGAGAGCTAGAATGCAGGTACTGGGACAAGTGTGAAGGGGAAGGACCAGCATGGATCATAGACGGAGGGGAAAGAGTAACGTAGAGGTGATTAGAACCCCCAAAGAATATTAGTCATTGAGAAAGTCTTACTTGCAGGATGGCAGAAGGACAGTTAGGAGTGGGAACCCTTTAATATTAAATTCAAAGATGTTTTATGTTTGTGAAAAGGACACCCCTTTTCTGGGTCCAAAATCTACATTAGAATCTGTTATTATTTGAAGTACCATCTGAGTGAGCCATGGCATGAAAAAGGTAGCATGTGAGCACCAGGTGAGATAATCCTCAAAGTCAATTGACTTGGCAGAAGAAGGAAGTTAGCACTATATGTAACTCCAAGAAATATAACCCTTCTCTCTTCTAAGGAACCCCTGGAAAGGACAGGAGAGATGTTGAATCTCTTCACGCACATGTGATTAAGCTCATTTCATTTGAATCTCAACTTACCAAGGTAGTATCAGAGCTTATTTTTCTCTGGGTATCATCCGTTTCCATCTCCTATTTCCCTATGCTCTGTGTTCTTCAAACCCCATTTCTAATCCTATACTGTCCATCTAAGAAATTCTGTACAGAAATTTGATATTTTTGGCACATACCCCACATATCCTAACAAGGGGTACGGTATTCATCAAAATCTTATTTAATCAGGTCCCAGGTAACCAGCCACATCATTTCTCTTTGATTTTTTAATCTAATAATAGAAGAAAGAGAATATTCAAAATTAAGCTGTAGAAACCAGAGATCTGGTTAGAAAAACAATTCTTCCTGCCATATGCCCATACCTAAGGGAACAGTTGTAAATGTAGTCAATGTGAATTTTAGACACACTTGCAGTGTACTGTCTATTGCAGAAGTTGTCCTGTGTTGTACATGTTCAAACTCAGGATTATAACAAAAAAAACTCAAGGTCCTTCATTAACAAAACAAAATCTACTTTTATTTCTACTAAGAAAGCATGAAAAGTCATTGAATGAAGTGAGGGGGAGGGGCTTTAGAGACCAAGTTTCAGTTTCCCCTAACATCCTAGTTCTCAAGCATTATTTAATTGAAGTTTCACAAAAGATATTTTATTTAATATTTATTAGAATTGTGAAGAAAAAGTAAGAATTTTCTGCTTTCTCCAGTTACCTTCTAAGCAGGAATGGCTACTTAATTTGTGGGACCCAGTACAGGAAAATGCAAGGCCCTTGTTTAAGAAATTATTAAGGATTTGATGATAGTGACAGCAGAGTATTAAAAAAGCACATAGCCTAGGTGGTGCCTGTGGCTCAAAGGAATAGGGTACCGGCCCCATATACTGGGGGTGGTGGGTTAAAACCCAGCCCTGCCCAAAAACTGAAAAAAAAAAAAAAAAAAAAAAAAGCACGTAGCCTTTCTAAGCTTGGGGCCCTTAGGCACATGCCCAGGTGCCACATCCACCTGCCTCTAAGCTTACAATTCAATTCATTTCTTCGAGGATTGTGTTTGACATTTGACAAAGCAAAACACCTCATGGACGAGGAAATTTAGCTGTAACCAAGAAGGCAAATAAATTGTATCACCTAAGAAACTGCTGTTGAAATACTATAACACAAAAAGAAGTGTTTTCATCCAAAATTTGCAACTGTTAATTACCAAAAACATTCCAAAAATCATCTTAGTAATACATTCCATGGACATGCAAATTTTTCAGGTTTCATTTACAGATGCTTAAAGAAAGAAGGAATTGTAAAGTCTTCCCTTAAATGCAAATGAGACTAAAATATTTTACTTTCCACTAAAAAAAGAAAAATTATTTAGGAAATATAAGTTTGTCTGCCAAGATTTACAATTCAAGAATCTATCCTGTAAGACAAATTGCCTTTTAACAAGCAGGATTCCTTACTTAATTATGGATAACTTACTTTCTAATTGGATTTAAGTAATTGAACAAGACAGACTAGAAATAGGTTATATGTGGGTTCTTACTTTGTTTTTCATTTTGATTTGTACGGATTTTGTCCATCCATAAATAATTTATTTCCTACCACTCAGGGCTTCAGTTGCTGTATCGCAAAAGTGAGAAATTTCAGCTAATTGAGTTCTGAATGCTCTCGTAGCCCTAATTAAACTCAGCGTTACTTGTTAGCAACACACTGCCTACGAACTACTCTGCTTCCTGATATACAGACAAGGAGAAAGCCACGATTCCTGACCACAGACAGTTTATAATCTAGAAAGCAATGCAACCAAGGCAGTCAATAATTATAACGCAAGACAGCTCCAAAATTCTAAATCTTTAACTTTAACAAAAAAAGTCTACTAAAGATACCCAGAAACTTTCAACATTTGGGTAGGAAGTAAAACTAATGAGTGAACTGAAAGTATACAACACAAATCAACATGCCTAAAAGAGTACATCCCTAAAAGAGGCTCAGTGAGGTTTTTATGCTAGTTTATGGCCATTGTGCGGGGTGTTGTGTGACTGTGCCTCCCATGCAAATGCCCAGAGTCAAACTCACCTAACTTACTTCCTCCTTAGGCGTGTTGATGCACTATGTAACACAGACACAATTTTGGGCCACATTTACCACTGACTACTGCAGTAAAATGACCATCAGACAAAACTTAGACTTCCTTCGTCCACTTGTTCTGTGTCCTGGAAAATTTTCTTTGGCTGTCAGGCTTTTCAGCATTACATTGTTTTCCTCTCACATATGTGGTCCAGCTGATCAGATCAAGATTATGGTACCATCATTCATCTGTTAATAAACAATGAAAATCAGGAAGATAAAAAGTGATAGCCTGAAATAGAGCATAAAATACAACTGAAGTAGCAGAAATTGAATTAGTATGGCTTTAACGTGATTTTCAAAGATCTCCAGTCTGGCATTTGGGCCCAATTTCCTGGCTGGTTTAAAATAAGGCCAGGGATCTTAAATGAGCCATCTGAGGAGAGGCCAAGTCAGTGGCTGAACCAGCCTAGCCTGGGAGCAGAGAAACAGCAATGGATAAGAAGCAATATACACTCTGATTTTCAAAAGACCCAAGAGCACATTCTAACAAAAATTAAAGTAATAAAGATTGTGCTTATTTGGTTTCTGGATTTGAAATGGCACCTCCCTAGTTATCAATTTAGAAAACATTACAATATTGGATGCCATAGGTCGGGATCTTGGGAAAACAGACTCGAGAGTGGGGGACTGCAGGGAGGGGGCTGGCTGTAGAGGGCCTTCCGGGAGAACACCTGTGATGGAGTGAGGGAAGTAGGACTGAGCAAGGACAAAGTTGAACTGTGATTCTATGCAACAGAGACCTCAGTCATCACCACCAGGAGCTCTGGTTCTTCACATATGTCCCAAACTAAAGCAAGGCCTTTCTACCCAAGGGAAGGCTTCAGCGATAAGCCATCAGCAGGCACTCCTGATAGGCAGCAGTTTGGATGCCTTGGCTCTGGAGAAGGTGCTGGGCCATGCACCTCACACCTCCTGGAGTTCACCTATGCCATTATCAGATCCACTAGCTCCATCTCATCTGGGAAGAACTCTTTCTCCTGTATCTTCTATGCTCATTCATGAGGACATAAAGTAGAATCGTGGGAATTATAGGAGATATCTTATTTCCCTTAGGACCCTTCTTCCACCAATGAATCTGATTTGTTCAATTTTTTAATGTCTCAGATCACAATCTTTCTTCTTCATTGCTTCTGCCTTATTTAGGCCTTCATCATTAAGATTTTTGATTGAATTGTTACAGTAATCATTTTGGATCTTTATTTGATTTGTTTTCAAGGTACCCCTGGAGACCTTTTTGATGCTCTGTGTAGATTATTAGGTAATCCTAACATGTTAGCCTGTGATGATGACTCCAACATCTAGGTCTCCATCCTGCTTTCTGTTCCAGCTTCAACTGCATGTTCTGCCTGCTGGACATTTTCCCATGGGAGTCACACTAGCATCTCAGATTCGCACATCCAAATTCAATTAAATCACACCACTGCTATTTCTCTGCCTCATTTATAAGCAGGCTTCACTCCCAGAGTTCTATTTCTGATTTAAAAAAAAAAAAAAAGACAACAACAAAGCACCATTCTCTAAGTTGGGTTTGTAAACTCCAGCCCACAGGCCATATTTAGCACAAAGTCATTTCTGTAAATTAAGTTTTATTGCCATACAAACACTATAATTCATCTATACATTTTCAAAGACTGCTTTTGTGCCATGCTGGCAGAATTCAATAGTTAGTTGCAACAGAGGCTATACGGCCTACAAAGCCTGAAATATTTATTATCTGAACTTCCACAGGGCAAGTTTGCTGACACCCCTCTAAGTCAACACAGTTTATACTTGTATCTCAAAGTTACATTACACTCACTACCTTCTCTTATCTCATCCAATCCCTGGTCCTTTCATCAACTACTGAAGTCTCTTGCCCTCCTACTCTTGCTAAACCTAACAGATTTCTGGGCACTTTGAAGACCCTTGGCCTGGTGTCACAGCAACACCCTTGAAGATCTGCCCAGCTTCCATCTCTATCCTTGCTGATGTGAGAAAATAGAACAACAATAACAACACACACACACTCACACACCTCAGTCTGTTGTTTGTTTCAGGGAAAGGGGGAAGGATGGGTGGGTTTGAGGGGATCAGGGAAAGCTTTGTAGAAGAAACCAATGGTTCTGCTGACTTTTAAAAAAACAATCAGGCATTTTTTAAGAAAGACAAAGGACTTGGGAGAGGTGCCTGGGAGATGAAGGTGAAGATATCACATGGCTTTAAAGACAGCACGAGACAACAAGGTGTGTTCCGGGAGGCTATAGTAGAGTGGTATGGTGGAAATATGGAAAGAGAAGAAAAAGGAAATAAAGATAAAAAGATAATGAGGATCAGGCATGGTGGCACACACTTACAGTCCCAGCTACTTAGAAAGCTGAGATTTGAGGATGGCATGAGCCCAGGAGTTCCAGATCAGCCTAGACAATGTAGCAAGACTCTAAAAAAAAAACAAAAAAAAAAAGGTAATGAAACCAGAGGTAGAAAGCCGCATTCTAGAGCCTTTGTTTGAGCAATTATTTCCACCTGTCATCAGCCCCAGCTCCTACTCACTATTCTAGGCCCAGCTATGACACCTTCTCTGATTTCTTCCAGTCAAGTCCATCCTCCCTTCTCTGGACTCCCATTATAAGGTATCCTAACCTCAGCCATTGATCCCTTTCTAACTTGGGTGGCAACATAGCAGAAGAGAAGCCTGATATTGTTACAAGTAGATGTGAGTGCAGGAAATAGCCCTCCTTCATTTAATGTCCAAGTGGTGGTCAACAGTTCCCTCCTTTTCCTAGGTTGTGGCTTCCTCATACATAATAAGATACCACCCCTGGAAACATATGAAGCTTCTGTAAGCTGTAGAGCTGAGGAAATGAAAACAAATGGTATTTGGTTGAGATTTATAACTGGAAGAAACACTGAATGTCCTGCGAGTTTTCAGAATGGCAAACCATTTGTTGTTTATGTCCTTCAGTGGACAAACTTGAGGTCACACAGGATTTGTGTTTTGTGAATGTTTATATCTCAGGAGAGTATTCAGTACATGGTTATTAAATTAAATTGCCCCACTGACGTGGATACAAAATTTGATCGTAATAGTAGATTATTTGTAATCCACACACCAAAAATTAGGGGTCAGCTCATATTGTTCCTCTCTAGATAGTCACCTTAGAATATTCACGTTTTCTTGGTATTCAGGATAAAGTGGCACATTAAATTATGTTCTAATTGATCAAATGATTATGAAACTCCTCTTTGGAGTCACTTGACAAGGATGTGGCACATTTTTAAAACACTATCCTGGGTGTTGGAAAATATTCATTCTTTGAGGATGAATTTACTTTTAGGAAAATGACCAAAATGATTACAAGCCAAGTATGATTAATAAGGTGATTTATCACAGTAGATGATACTTATTTATTTAGAAATGATACTTTGGAATGAAATACAAAACGTGTTGCTATGTCTTGCAACCCTGTTTAGAAAGCCCAGACCAATACAAAAACACATAAACATTTAGAGCAGCAGAAGCAACTTTGCAATAAGCATCTATTTTGAAGGATTCAGGACTTCTTTGGAAGTCTACATAGCATCTTTGTAAAAATCCAGCTCATTCTTTTATAAGTCACTTATCTTTTGCTAACAAATAATCCAGCACAGCCTGTTATGACTGGCAAAATTGACCGAATTAAAAACTAAGCACAGAAATGTTGGTAAGAAATCTGGCCTAACATTTATAGAACTTTCAGATAATTTCCAATACTTTCAGGCAAGTATTACTGGCTCTTGCTTCTATAGTTATTGTATCAGAGTATACTGAGGTAAATAAATATATTTATTTATATCTCTGGGCTTGATTCTTAGATGAAATACCACGTATTCACCATCATGATTCCTACTGGATCTCTTAACCATAACAGTTAATAGCATGATTTCTATCTCTATAACTAGTAGTCTCTGACATATTTCTCAGTGCCTTCAAGTTCTCCAGATTTTTTCCTACTTGTCCAGTCCTGTCTTCTCTCTAGAGTCACACCATCCAACACGGTAGTATAGTAGAAAGAATAATGCCTTTCCCTGTTAGGCCCTGCCATGTGCCTGAGGCCTAGTGCAACTTCTGGAGCCTAACTAGAAGTAGATCCATCAAGCTACTTCCACGTAGCAATGTCTCAGCAAGGCCCAGCCTGAAACTGCCTCTACCTAGATACAGCCGACATGGTACCATGCCATTGGCCCAACCCTGTTACCACCCATCACACCACCTCATCCCCCGCCTCCTTTCCCCACCCCTTCCTCACGCTCTATATAAGCAGCTGCTTGACTTAATAAAGTTGAGTTCCTGCTTCAACAGACTCCTGGCTCCGTGTGTTCCTGTTCGGGGCCGCAACACTCACCATCCCGCTCAGCCCCGGGGATGGAGTCAGGCTGGCCCTGCTCCCCCCCTCTTCTGGACCTGCCGGATAGCCTGGCATTTCCCCCAAGATGTCTACATCCTAGTCCTCAAAATCTGTGACTGCATTACCTTACATAAAAAATGGGACTCTGCAGATGTGTCTAGGGACCTTAAAGTGGGAAGATTATTCTGGATTATCCAGGTGGACCCATAGTAATGTCAAAGTTCTTATAAGACAAAGAGAGAGGCAGGAGAATTAGAATCTGAGAAAAAAATGGGTCAGTGGGAGGAGTGATTAGAGTGATGTGGCCATGAGCCAAGAAATGTGGGCAGCTCCAACAGATGGAAGTAGGGAGAGGAAACAGATTGTCCCCTAGAGCATCCAAAAAGAACATAGTTCTGTCAACACATTGATTTTAGTGCCATAGGACTCATTTTGGACTTCTAACCTCAAAACTACAAGAAAATAAATATGTGTTGTCATAAGTCACTAAATCCATAGTAATTTATTAGAATTTATTAGAAGCTAATATAGGTTGCCACTAGTCTCATGTATTTTTTAAAATATAAATGAATTAAGTGCTAAAATTTTAAAGATAAATTCCTCCTTCTAGCTATATTTCAAGGTTTGTTTTTTTTTTTACATGTTGCACCTTGATTTATTTTATTTGCTATTTTTACTTTATTTATTTTTTTTATTATAGATAAAAATATGCACCATAGATGTGGCCCAACCCATCACCCTCCCTCCACCCAAAACTCCCCCCTCCCTTCCCCTTCCTTGGTCCTTTCCTCATAGTCTTGAGGTATATTTGGGTTATAGCCTTCATGTGAAAGCTATAGTTTAGCTTCATAGTAGGGCTGAGTACATTGGATACTTTTTCTTCCATTCCTAGGATACTTTGCTAAGGAGAATATGTTCCAGCTCCATCCATGTAAACATGAGAGAGGTAAAGTCTCCATCTTTCTTTAAGACTGCATAGTATTCCATGGTATACATGTA
>CAUYPK010101203.1:0-22132 GCA_963574355.1 Loris lydekkerianus | reverse complement strand
AACAAGCTGTGGTATATGTACACCATGGAATACTATTCAGCCATTAAAAAAAATGGAGACTTTACATCCTTTGTATTAACCTGGATGGAAGTGGAAGACATTATTCTTAGTAAAGCATCACAAGAATGGAGAAGCATGAATTCTATGTACTCAATTTTGATATGAGGACAATTAATGACAATTAGGACAGGTGGGATGGGGAAGGGGAGAGCAGAGAGAGAAAGAAGGAGGGAGGGGTGGGGGAAAGGAAGAGCAGAGAGAGGGAAGGAGGAAGGGGAGTGGGGCCTTGGTGTGTGCCACACCTTTTGGGGGCAAGACACGATTGTAAGAGGGACCTTACCTAACAAATGCAATCAATGTAACCTGGTTTCTTGTATGCTCAATGAATCCCCAACAAAAAAAAAAAAAGAAAGAAAGAAAAAGAAAATAAGAGAGAATAAAAAGAAGAAAAGAGAAGAAAACAGTGAATCAGAAAGAACAGAAAGTATTTATAACTGTCTTATAATTTCAGAGTTTATATTTCAACACCCTCATTTTATAGATAAGGAAAGGGAAACTCAGAGATTGGTTGGTTTCTCAACATCAAAATATTTCCACAGGACCTCTCCCTTCATCAAGGGAAGGATTGTTATTAACTTATATGAAAATACTGTATATTAATAAAGAAAACAGAATTTAAATTTTGTGCACACATTTGATACAGGAATCCAAGAAATTATGGGAAATTAAGCTGAGAGGTGTAATCTCCACATTCAAGGAGAGGCTAGCAAGCACCAGAGGACAGACAGCTCCTCTTCCTTATACCATGATAGATTCTTCTAGAAAGCTCCCATTCACTAGGACTCTCTTGTGTTTCCTCTGACCTCTGTGCCCATCTTTGGTCATACCAGTCTTCCCTATATAGTTCTGCTTTTAGTATATGTGCTGCTAAAGACAACACGGGGCTGTTTATTTTTGAGATATCGTTGTTCTATTGATCAAGAAAATTGATCCCAAACAAATGGTGTAACTAAAAACCATAAACTGTTCTTTAAGAGACCTTGAGGTCTCTCATTTGACATAATGAGAGAGGAAACTGGTAGCAGAATCAAGACTGAAACCCACGTCTGCTGCTTCTTAGAACTTTTCATAAACTAGTGGCTTTTCTCCTTGTCCCTTCCTTCTCTTATGGAATGACCCCATCCCTACAAACCACATCCCAGATAGCGCCCCAGTATCTGAGACTCTGAATCCTATTGTAATCATCCCCCAAAGAGCCATTCCCTCCTTAGTTCAGTCTTCTCTCTTGAGTCTATTTGGTTTTTCTTCCAGGAAGAGGAGGACTGGGTTTTAGCCCCTGCACACCCAGCGGGCTCTTCCCAAAGCAGGTTCATCTCTTCCTAGCAGCGTCTGGGCATCCTGGAAGTTACGCGAAGAAAGTCCAACGTGGTGCTGGGCCTTGTTCCGTTTAGTAAACGTGTTATTTGCGGTTTACTTTTCAATTCTGTGATGTCTGTTGTTATTCCTTGTGCCGTACTTTCGTATATGTTTGCCTTTTTAAATATGCCTGTATTTTCTATATAAAAATTATATTAAATAGATGCTGCTCCACCCTCCAAAATGTACATACTCTGCTGTTTGTTGGGAAAGCTCCTGATGCACATTTTTATTCAGTTACTTAAAATAACTTTTCGATTAAAATATATTTTGCTACTAAATAATATTTTGCTGGATAGTGCCATTTATGAGACAGCCAGGGAAATAATTGAGGAGAGAGCAATAAGGACACTTAAGATCTACTCTCTTAGCAAATTCCAAACACATGATACAGTATTAAGAACGATAGTCACCATGCTATAGATTAGAGCCCCAGAATGTATTCATTTTATCACTGTAAGTTTGTACCATTTGATGAACGTCTCCCGATTTCTCCCACCCATCCCTTTTCCATCCCCTGGCAGCCACCATTCCAGTCTCTCTGTCTCTGAGTTTGACTATTTTAGATCCCACATATCAGTAAGATCATACAGTATTTGTTTTCCTGTTCCTTGATTTTTTTTCACGTAGCATGATATCCTTCAGAATAATATCCATCTATGTTATTGTAAATGTCAGGATTTTGTTCTTTTTATGGCTGATTAGTAGTATCCCATTGTGCATATCTAGACACATTTTTTCTTTCCATTCATCCACCATAGATTTAAGTTGTTTCTATACCTTGGCTCCTGTGAATAATGCTGCCATGGACATGATGGTGCAGGTATCTATTTGAGATGCTGATTTCCTTTCCTTTGAATAGATAGTATAATAATATTAGAAAGCACTTCGGTAATATATGCCCTTAGAAATATTTTTATAGACTTTGAGCTAATATAAAGCAAGTTTCAAGTGTGATAAAACTCATAGTAGCATTAATATTATTATTGGTGAAAATATGGGCATTGGGAAAATGCCCAACTAGACACCTTAAACTATGCTACCTTGAACTACCTTTAGTGAACTGCATATTACACAGCCTTCAAAGATAACACAATACCATGGAAAATGTATGTGATAGAAAGTCAAATGGGGGAGACAAAATACAAAATTTTTCATGTTTCTATGTTTCAAAATCTATAGAAAGTATGCATCCCAAAGATGAGAAGAAAAATGCCCAAGATCACAGAATTATAAGTATTACAACTAGAATTAAAAGTCAGATATTTTTGACCCCAAATATCTGTGTTTGTTTTTTCACTATATTCAAGCACTGCCTCTTAACTTTTGAATATCCATGTAGCAAACCAAAATTAGTCAACCACAATAGATAAAAACCAAACCTATTGATATATGACAATCAATGAAATATGGTTTTTCCAGAAGAATTTAAAAAGTGTTCAACCATAGGTAAGTTATTTCATAGGATCATTTCAATAGATATAGGAAAGGCACGTGGAAAAATGAATCCTCAACTCTTAAAAATACCTCTAAAACTCAGACTAGAAAGATACTTCTCTACTATGGTAAATATATGTCTTTTCAAATTAATACCCAACATGCTTAATACTCAGTAGAATCTGAATAGCAAATTAGCTGAGGCCACTAGTTTAGGGAACACTATGGTCAAACACGTTTTAAGCTCCTGTGGCTTCTTGGAAAAGAGAAAAGATGTAGCAGAACCAATCGTGGTCAGAAGGAAAAAGAGACAAAAACAGACAACTCAATGTCTTCTATTTTCCTCTGCTATCTACAACTTACTAGAGGTCTAGATGTGTTACTGTCACACAAAAATGAAAGCCCAGGGATGGTATTACACTGTGATTTATGAAGGGAAAAAAATCAGAACCAAATGTCAACAGTGGGGAATGCTTAATATATATCACATATTCATAGGATGGAATAACGTTCAGCCTTTAAATTCATGTCATCAAAGTATATCCTAATGATGTTAGAAAAGGGCTAAATGCAAAAGGGAATACCAAGAAAGTTTTAAATGGCCATAATTTTTTTTTCAGAAAAAAATATTACTGGAAATAAATCCACATATGTAAGTCATGGTGGTACACACATGCTTTTTTCCCTTGTACTCCCAGTCATCACTCAACCTCATTTTCATGCTCATCATTCCCCACATGTTCTTTCACCTGTTTGTTCTTGAGTTTTCAGATGCTCTTGACTAATTAAATTCTCTCCTAATGATCTTATAAACCACCCTTTCAAGATAATCTGGGCCCAAAGTGTAGGCTTGGATGAAACCTGAAAGAAACAGACTACTTTGAAAATGATGAAAAGCAGCCAACACATCGTGAGGACTAGATGTCTCCCACTGGCGAGGCAGCTACCTGTTCTCCACTACCATAAGTAACAGGCAGAGCCACTCAGCACATGTGATCCTGGGTGGACTTTCTCCAGACACAGGACAGACGAGCACAGAACCAAGACAAGCCACTTTAAAGAGACACACACAGGCAGGCTGTTTGGGTGTCTATGAAAGTTACGGTACAGACTGCTGTTCCCTCCTCTCCAAGAGGAAATGCTGAGCACACCCAGTCCCCATAGAAACCGTTTCAAGTGAGTTCACTCCACCCTTCCAGGTCCAGACCTGTCTAATTACAGACTTGATCCTCACTCTCTTGAGTCATCACCATGCCTGCTTTTATGACATCTACTGGATCTTTTTACTTTCCCAGTAGAGTACTCAAAGCTGGTTTATACTGCTGCAAGTTAAAGTGTATCCTATCAGCAAGGGAACTGATGAGCTAGAAAAACCTGAAAGAATAGATTAAGGCAAAGACCACAAAAAAGTAGCAAAAGCCACCTGGTTGCATTTCTCAGTCATACTACATTCTTTAAAAGAGTGATTACTGAGAATCTATTAAATGTATAATCAAAGGGGAAATGCTTCCAAAGTCTTCATTGCATAGCCTATAGTTTGTATTCTGCTTTGTAACTTAAAATGTATTTTTTCCTACCCTGGCTCATAAAGGTGTGAGAATTAAAATTTTTGTGGGGCCCAACAGTTAGCAATGGCTGAATAAATGTTGGTGTCCTCCCATCTATTCAGCCCTTCCTCATCCTATCTCAGCTGATTCTGCAAAGTTCCTTCTTCTTTACATCGAAGAAAACTGAAGCACAGCAAACAATGCCTGCAAGACCAGTAAATTCTCTCTCTAGAACAGCGGTTCTCAACCTGTGGGTCGCAACCCACGGAAACTGTATTAAAGGCTCATGGCATTACGAAGGTTGAGAACCTCTCCTCCAGATGAATACCTTAGGAGAGGGGAGGAAACCTGCAAATTATAGCCCAGCACTTGAAACCCAAGGCTGGGGCTCAGAGTAGAGAGCTTCAGCTCCCTTTCCAGAGAATGAACTGGACCAGGCCTTAGCATTTTCAACCCTGTGAAAGTTGGACAACTAAGGTGTTTGATTATTACTATCTATATTTCTGATGTTTACAAAAGAAAATGTTCCTAATCACAAAGTAGCTTTCATTTATATGAGAGTCCCACCAAATAGCTTCAGGCTGTACTTAAAGAACAGTTCAAAATGTTCCATAAGTCATCATTGCAACCCTGAGAAGACATCGTGACGAGTGGCCTCTGGATACACTGCGTTCTCATCTTGAAAGCTTTGCACGAGTCATTTCCATTACTAATACCACTTTCTTCTACTCCCACTCGTCACCTAACCCCATCGTCATACTTACCATCCTCCATAAACATGCTTTCTATTGTTTGTTTTTGAGTTCTCAGATGCTGTTGACTTTATCCTACCCCCCCCCCCCCCCCAACTCCAAGGCCAACTCCTACAGGACACTGAGAGAGTAAACTCTGTCCTTTTCCATTCCAGGGTGCCTTCTAGTCAACTTGCCAATGAGTAGAACAGATATGCCAATGTGGTTATTCAACTACAGAATGAATATACTGCTTGTGTGCATGTGAGAATGTGTGTATGTGACATGTTGAAATTCGTAAGATCAGACACATCCAGAAAATCCCTTAAATGTATGCACATGCACACACACACACCCCCACAAACCTGTTTGTCCTTATTAGAATAGTTAATGACCTTGCTGTTCAGCCACTGCCCAAGTGCAACACTTGAATTTTGAATAGGTCTAAAAATACAGAAATGAAACCCCGAAGCCCCTAACCATGGTGCAGCGAGATAGTGCTTATATGTTAACAGGGTAGACTCAGGTGCTAAGCTGTCTCCAGGAAGAGTGAAGGTAGAACAGGTAGCAAGCTCTGGCTTATCCCTCACTTTACATAGGCTGCCAGCTGGATCAAACTCTGATAACGCCACCAAGTAGAGCAAGGGAGACACACTCAGGCCTTTGTATTCTTTATCTCATGTGTATCACTCTACTAATACCTTGTTAGTGTTGTAATAAACTGAAGGAAAAGCAAATCTACACAAGTCACAGCCATCCTACTCCCTTACCTAGGAAGTGGCACTGTGGTCTAGTGAAACTGAATCCCAAATCCCTTCCAGCCAGCCATCCCCAAAGCTGCCTCAACAGTGAAGCTATTAGGCCACAGGTAGTTCCTCTTCAGACTTTAGATTTCAATACAGTTTAATATAATTCCTCTAGTTTACAGCTCCCATGAGACAGCTAGGAGCCAAGTGCACATACGGTAAATGAGAATGGGACATTTAACTCTGCAGTCACCTTTATTATGCCGAGTTCCTCACCTTCTCCCCACCCCCATACTAAAAAAAAAAAAAAAATTGCAAGCCATTCCAAATACTTCTAGCTGGCTTCTCTCCTCATTCCAGCTTCTGATAGATGGCACACTTGGATTCTCCAACTGGACTCCTATTTCTGCTGCCTTGCCCGCCCCCTGTATACTAGACTTCCCCTCTGGTATCCCCCTGACAGATAGCTGCCCCTGTGGTTCTGAGGTTAGCCCATAACAGACATTTATCATTCGCCTGCATCTCTTCCTCCTTGAAGACAAGCATTATACTACACATATTTTTCATCAAGGTATACTTGGTAATAGTTGACAGATAGTAAGTGTTCAGTAAATACTGAGAAAAGAATGAAATAATGAAGACTGATGGGAGGGGAAGCTTTTGCATACTTATGAAAAAAATTAAAGGAGATCCTAGGAATATGCTAGCATAAAAACATAACACATATTTCAGATGTCTGAGCATGTACGTATATATATGTATACACACACGCATATATGTTTACAAAATCAGGAAAACTACATGATTTTCAATTTTGTTTTTATAAGGTGCCTTTCCAAAGTCAAAGACAGAAGAAATCTGAAGGATAAAATGATGATAGTTACCCTGAAGCCTGGATTGATTCAAAGTGTGCTGAGTAGAGAGCATATTATGGTACAGAGTTGGTTAGGGAAGGCGTTGGGTAGT
Source organism: Loris lydekkerianus (assembly GCA_963574355.1). Classification (NCBI taxonomy): domain Eukaryota; kingdom Metazoa; phylum Chordata; class Mammalia; order Primates; family Lorisidae; genus Loris; species Loris lydekkerianus. The sequence continues at coordinate 15,289 of CAUYPK010101203.1, read as the reverse complement.
GATGAAAGAAAAAGAGTAAAGCAGCCTTTAAGAGTTACCTGCTCAGGCTTCCTGTGCCCAATGACCATCTTCCTCCTCAATGTGCGTGGACTTCTGCAGCACCACCTCCTCGGCGGAGCTCACCTGGGCACACACTATTACACATCCATCATCACTGGGGGCTACTTTTTCCATCAACTTTGTGGCTTTAACCTTGTGAATAAAGGTATGTTCCACGTGCTGTCTATAAAACTGTTCTTTTTGTTTGTTTCCTAACAACCTAAATTGTTCACCAGAAAGGTTCTGTATCTTTTCAAATCTGGCAAAAGTGAAACTGAGAAGGATAATCGTCTACTTCTAGACTAGTCTACTTCTAGACTACACAAAAGATATAAATAGTCTCCCATTGAAATTGTGTTTATTAATCAGAAAAGTTGGACACACACTGGATATTAGAGAAATATTTGGCATTATTGTTAGTTTAATGGGTTGGAATCATTTTACTTTTTTAAGATCTGATATGTTCGATAGATACTGAAACATTTACCAACACCATTATATAAATGTTTCATTTGCTCTCAAATCCCCCCCAAAGGAAAAAAAAACACGGTGTGAGAGGGGAAAGATGGCTACAATGTAATACACACATAGCAAAATGAGAAGAGTTGAAGCTGCCTGAGGAGTTCCTGGGAGCTCATATTATATCCTCTCTACTATTGGGTATGTTTAAAATTTTCTACAACCAAAACATTTGTTTGAATCGAAGTTATTGACTATGGTGTAATGAGCCCTGTGTCTGCTATCCGAGAACCTTGGAATGAATGCATTGCTTTTAGTCCACGAATACACGAAATATCTGATATCTATTTCAGACTGGTTCAGACTCATGGTCTGAACTTACAGAAAGATAAGCTATGTCCTTTCTGAAAATGATAATGTAGCTGACTGGCCCTCACACCCCGGGTTTTTATTAATATGTAAGATCTTTGTACTTAATTGCTTCCTTCTTTAGACTCCATAACATTTCCTCTCATTGCTGGTTTATGTGTCAGAATCTTTGATACCAGGGTTTATTTCATAGTTGTGGGCACAGGGATTGAAACACAAACTCTGGAATTCAACCATCTACACTCAAACCCCAGCCCCTCCCCTTATTAGGAACGTGATTTGTGCAAAGTAGTTGTTTGAATGCCTCGCTCTATTACTGATGTTGTTATAGGGATAAAGGGGTCTCACAGACAGTAAATTATCACACAATTCTATGAATTTTATAAATTTTAAGCCTACTTTAATGTCCCCCAAATAATGAGATATGTGCACTGTGGAGCACTTGGAGCTGGAGCTGAAGCGTTCTTTTATCCTTGGCATGGTGTCCATGCCATCAGTTTGCCAAAACAATCTATTTGTCTACAACCTGCCCTTCTGTTGCCCCTGGTGCCAACACATGACTCCCAGTGACTCTCCTGCGTAATTCTACAGGCCGAGTGTTCAGCATTCTGACCCCGATTTGTGACTCTTAATCCAACTATCTGCTCCCTCACCTTCCCAAAAAGGCTCTCTCCCTGCCCAGGTTTCCACAACATTCCCTCACTTCCAGATGAGTGGCCTGATTGGAACCTGCCTTTCTCTCCACTTCCCACTTCCCTTTCAACATTTCTTTTCCTCCAAAAGTCCCCACTTCTCTTTGGCCCTGATTTCCTAACATGAGACATCTCTGGAATATATATTGTGAAGTTGTTTTCAACGTTATTTACCACCGCCCTTCCCTTAGATACCCACATTCCTACACGTGTCCTGTGCCCAACACACAGGCCTCTAACACTCAACTAGAGGGAAGCATCCCTTTTCCCACATGCTCACTGTTGCAACAGTCTAGCATGGTGATCACCAAGGAGCTCTGCTCACATTCCCAACATCTTAGAAAGGCTGTGCGTGAAATCCAACTCTTTTTGCAATAAAATGTTCCAGGCGGCCCAGAGACCCCTCTCTCAATCTCTCCTCCCGCACCCTCCTCTCCTACACCCAGTGACTCCCAGTCTGCTCCCATGCCCTCCCCTCCATTAGCCCACTTCACTAACACCTTGTGTTTTATTTGGAAGCTTCCAATTCACAATTCATGTAGTTTTGAATTTTCGAAAGTGGCACTATGATCTCCCCTGCATGTCTCTCCTCTGCTCCTTGATTTGCCTTTATCTCTTGGGGGAGGAGGATGAAAACAGAAAGAGAAGAAAGCAGCTGGGGAAGGGACAGAGGGAGAGGAGTGCCAAAGATTTTGATCAAGCTCCAGACTGTTTCCAAGGGAAAAGGCTAAGTTATTAACTACCTACTCCAGTGCCAAGAAAGGCTCCTACCGGGAGGAGAAATCACAGGCCGTGTGTCTTTCCCACATCCTGCAGCACACAGTGCACTCTGGTAGCAGTCTCAGAGTACAGCATGTGTCCCAAGAAGTATCATTCAAAAGAGTGACATTGGCAAAGTTCTATGGAGTAGTAAGTGGTTGAGATATATACCTGACCTTGTAAGAGCTTACAGAAAAATGGAATTGCATACACTAAAATCCACATCTTTTATGCCCCAAATGCTCCTTTTGTCTGCCACATTGTGTATACAAAAGCATGGCTTATGTACCATCTAAAAAGGAAAGACTGTGGCCCAACTAAGGAACCATGGGCTCTAAATGCTCTGAGTTGTTCTGCTTTTATAGTGAAATAGCATTGCTGAGTAAGGTATTTCCCACATAGGCCAGGGAGAAATGCCATTTCAGAAAACTTAAGTTAGGTTCCATGTAACTTCTAAGTGTCTTGACCAAGTCATTTGTCTTTATGCCCCAGTGAGGGTGAAATGACTGACAGTCATAATCTCATGCACCTGTAGAGCACTTCAGAGATTTCAAAGCCATTTTCTTCATAATCTCATTTGATCCTCGCCTCCCAGCAACTCAGTGAGGTAGGCAGCCCAACTCAGCTCCATTTTACATGAATCAGCAGTTTTCAAACTTGTTTAGGTTTGGAGCACCCAGAGGTTCTGGTGCCCTTTGAAGAGCAATGTGAACCACTGACATTTCAAATTAGAGAGTAACTGGTTGTAGATTCCAGGACAGGTAATGTCTGACTACGGGTCAGGAAGAAACCTTGTGAGCTATTGGTAATGTATTAGCAAAGGTTCTCTGGAGGAACAGAACACAGAGAGAGAGAGAGAGATTTACTATGAGGACTGGGTTCACAGCATTATAGAAACTGAAAACTCCCATGATCTCCCTGATGCAAGCTATAGGCTCAGCAAAGTTGGTGGTGTACTTCCTTCTGAGTCCAAAGGCTGAGAACCAGAGGATCTGATGGTATTAATCACATCCAAGGAGAGGAGAAGATGAGATATTCAGATCAAGCAGTGAGGCAGGAAAAGAGAGAGAGAATTCCTTCTTCTCTGCCCTTGTTCTATTCAAGCCCCCCAATGATTTGGGTGATACTCAAACAATTGGTGGTGGGAGGAGAGAGCGGGAGGAGGATCTACTTTACTGAATTCACACATTCAAAGGTGAATCTCATCCAGAAACACTTTCACAGACACACCCAGAAACAATATTTAATCTGAGCATTTTAGCAGCAAAGCACTGCTTTGAGATCAATGCCTATAAGTGAAAAATACTTATTCAGAAGAGATTAAGTAATCAGTAACACAGTCTGAAATCTTTTTTCTATGAAGCCATGCAGCCTCTTTAAATTTAATGTAGGTAGCATGAAAATCTTAAAGGCTGTAAGAATCTGGGAGAAATATAAGTGGTTACAATTCAAATGATTGTAGAACAGAAGATCCATCTGAACCCTCCCCTTACCTACAGACTCACATGTAACTCATCCCAATCCAGATGGTTCAAAGATGTGCAGAGATGATTTTATCAATTTATTTTTTATTTTGTTTTTTTTGTTTTGTTGTTTTTTTTTTTTTTTTGAGACAAAGTCTCACGATGTTGCCCTGGGTAGAGGGCCGTGGTGTCACAGCTCACAGCAACCTCCAAGTCTTGGGCTTAAGTGATTCTCTTGCTTCTGCTTCCCAAGTAGCTGGTGCCCGTCACAATGCCCGGCTATTTTTTTTGTTGTTGTTGTTGTTGTCATTGTTGTTTTGGTAGGCCTGGGCTGGATTTGAACCCACCAGCTCTGGTGCATGGGGCTGGCGCCCTTAGCTGCTGAGCTACAGGCGCTGAGCCAATTTTATCAATTTGTGATGAACCATTGTGTCTACTTGGTACGTGGTGTTTCACGTTTATTTACTTAAAGTCTCTTTTAGGCATTTTTGTTCTCTTTAACTATATTTTAGCCTGAGACATGGGACATCAAACTGAGAACTATAGGCCAAATTCAACCCAGTGCTTATTTTTTTAAAACCCAAAACTTTACAAAACATAAAATTGTATTGGAACACAGCCACACCTCCTTGTATCCCTGTGTTACCTATGGCTACGCTTGTGTGACTGTCTGACCCTTTACAGAAAAAAATTGCTGACTGCTTGTCTAGGAGACGTAAGGGATTCTGCACTAGATAATAAGTAGAAAGAGGCAGGTTATGCCCCAACTATAGCAGTAAGTGCAGCTCCATCCCCCACAAGTGATTTTATAGATGCTAAAAGGTCTTCCTAGAAGACTGGGGAGTTATATTTTGTAAGGGAATGAGCTTCCCACAGGTACAGTAAAAATACAGTATAAAAGATTTAAAATGTTAGACTTGCATAGGGCACTTACCGTGAGTGGAGCTTGCAGGACTGGAAGTTGTTCTGGGTGAGTCAGTGAGTAAGTAGTGAGTGATGTGAAGTCTTACGACTGGGGTGGGGATTCCAAGGCCTTACGGCCACATGTGGACCTCTAGGTCCTTAAGTGTGCCCTTTTGACTGAATCCAAATTTGACAGAACAAATCCTTTTCTTTTTATTAAGACATTTTGGGTTGTTTTTTGTGTTTTTATTTTATTTTTAAAATGAATATATTTAAAATAAGAAAGAATAAGTAAGTTTCAATGAAATAATCTTCCAACATTGGCTGGCACAATTAAAATATTAGTAAGCCATAAAGGTGAAATTGACAGCTATAGTTCTAACTTCCCCCACCTGACTGGCATCACTACTGCACAAGGCTGGTTGGTAAAAGTTTACAGGGGTCAAGTACACCAGTCTGTTGTCAGCTTTTGACAATGGTGTACTGTGTTTCTGTTTGCAGTGAAATTTGTGCTCAGTGGTATTTTTTATTGTGTCTGCTTAGCAGTCATCATGTCAAAAAAGACCAAGAGAACATAAGGAAGAAAGAAGATTTTTTAATGAGAATCGGGAATTCAATATTACCTTGTTTCTGCTAAAGATAAAACAATTTGCCTGCTTTGTGATACTGTAATATAAACATTAGAGAAATTCAATACTCATCAGCATTAATATAATAAATAATATAATATAATATAATAATAAGTATATATAATATAACCACAAATACTTTAGATGGAGAGGTGCAAAAAGTTGTATTAAAGAAATTTTAAAATGAAATGCAAAAGCAAAGACAATTCTCTCAAGCAGCAATACACCCTGGAAATAATGCCACTGAAGTAACTTATAAAATAGCTTGTACACACAGGAAAAAGGAGATGCCATGTAGTGATGTAGAAATTGTAAAAGAATGCATTGTTGAAGTTGTAGGAAACTTCTTAAACCCTGATACCATTTCAAAGTCAAACAACTGCTTCTTTCAAGGATAGCCATAACTGATCGGCAGCATGAATTAGCCTTCAACTTAACAGCTTAATGCAGTACTTCAAAAGGAAAATACATATGATTCAATGACTTTGGATGAATCAACTGATACTACTGAGTCAGCACAGGTATTATACTTCACTCAGGTCATAACAGAAGATTTTCTTTGCTATACAGAGTTCTTCACTTTGGACAGCCTTGTTAAAAGAACATGGGAATATATATCTTCAACAACTTTCAAGATAAATATCGAGAAGTTGGACTGAATTTGGTAAATTTAGCGAGTGTATATACAGATGGTGCACCTTCCATGACAGGAAAACATAAAAGTCTTATGAATTTTTTTGTTCTTTTTTTAATTTCAGATTAATATAAAAATACATACAATTAGATTACATTGTTTGCATTTGTTAGGTAGTATCTGAGTTGTAGTTAAGTCCTTCACCTGCAATGCCATATACTCCTACATTGTACCTATTAGGTGGAGGCTTGCCAACTCCATTCCCCGTTTCTCCCTCCCCCCACTTGAATTTAATTGTTTTCTCTCATATTGCACAGATTTTTTAAGAAAGTATTAACAGATCTGGATGCTCTCATTTCATTTATCTTGCATCAGCAAAATGTCTGTGCTAAAGCTACTATTTTAAGTGATACCTTGCAACAAGTTATAAGTAATATTAACTCTATTGGTGCAAATGCAACACAGCCTTGTTGTAACATACTAAAGTTGAAGGATGAGGTATTCAGTATGAAGGTTTTCAGGGGCAACAACATACATGGAGCAGTCATCTCTCCATTAGTCAGGGCCCAGCCTATCTAATAGTCTGGATGTGGACCACTGTGCTACCTTGCTTGGGAACAACTCCCCTTAGGTGCTAGAGGGCAATTCATCTTTGCAGGAGAGAGAGAGAAAAGCAGTCTTTGAAGGAGAGAAACAGTCTTAGCAGAAGAACAAATCTTAGCAGCCTTCTTTAGAGCAGGAGGAGCAAAAGAGTCAGAGTGACCTCGTCTGTGAAAGAATGAATGACCCCGGACTAACCTCTCCTACAGCTACTTATAGACCTAATCCCATGGCTATTTGCACCATAGGTGTGGAGACTGCCAAGCACTGATGTTCTCATCTCATCTCACGTGCTCTCATGTTAAGGAAAGCTGAATCCCTCCCCCATGCCCTTTTCACCAAGGTGTTACATTGCCAAGTTGTTACAGGTGTTTCTTATATTTACAAAGTGTTCTCACTTCTCCTGTCCTTTGAGTTATATGGTCTGCTACGCTTCTCCTATGACAGCTAAATAATAGTAAAAAGTATAGTACAGGTCAGGCATGGTGGCTCATGCCTGTAATCCTAGCACTTTGGTAAACCAAGGCAGGAGGAACACTTGAGGCCAGGAGTTTGAGACCAGCCTTGTGGGAGGCAGACAGGCTTATCTCTCTACAGGGTCTCCAATTCAGGGTAAAGAATGAAGGTGGGCCATCCCTGTGGCCCCTTATCAATACCACCAAAGATGAAAGAAGCTCAGAGGCAGCCCAGACAGTAATGTCATCAAGACCATCCTGAGACCTTTGAACTCCTGATTGGCAGTTAGATTAGGGAAGCTGGGTCATTTGCCCTGTAGAGATGAAACATTTTCGTCTCCCCCTTTCTAAATGTATTATCAGTCCCTTGTTGACAATTTATTACCCTATGTTCCTGATTACCCAACTGTTACGCTTCTACCCAACCTTCCAGGGGGCTTACGATTCTTTTTTAATCCTATTTTTGAATTTTGACAGCTTTGCATTTTTTTCAAGAATGCTTTCTTTTAGAGATCAATAAAAAGTTTCTGAGGAGTTGGAGTGCTACTGCACTGCCTCAAGCTGCCACTGTGTGTGAGAGACAGTGTTGGCCTCTCCAGGCTACCCAGACTTTATACATTAACTTGGTGTAAAGCCGTCTTTTTCTTTGAGTGCTGTCTCCCATGTAGGCCCCCAGCCCAGGTCAGGGTCCCCTTGGAGCCCCAACATGGCCTGAGCAACATAGCAAGACCTGACTTAACAGAAAATAGAAAAGTTCACCAGGCATGGTGGTGTGCACTTGTGGTGCCAGCTACGTGAGAGGCTGAGGCAGAAGGATAGTTTGAGCCGAGGAGCTTGGGGTTGCTGTGAACTATCTAGTCTGGGTGACAGAGTAGAACACTATCTCAAAAAATCAACAAGTATTTTACAGTTGACCTTTGAACAACAGGAAGGTTAGAGGCATCAACTTCCCACATAGTCAAAAATCTGTGTATAACCTTTGACTCCCCCAAAGCTAAACTACTAATAGCCTACTATTGACTAGAAACCTTGCCAATAATACAAACAACTGATTAATACATATTGTATGTACTATATGCTACATTCTTCCCATAAAGTAAGCTAGAGAAAAGAAAATTTTATTAAGAAAATCATGAGGAGGAGAAAACATATTCACTGTTCATTAAGTGGAAGTGGATCATCATGAAGGTCTTCATCCTCCTCATCTTCACTGAGCAGGCTGAGAAGAAAGAAGAAAGGTTGGCCTTACTGTCTCAAGGGTGGCAGAGTCAGAAAAGGTTGAGGACGTTCTGTCTGACTTTTATGCTTTTTCATTTTTCTAAAAATGTTCCATCAAAGTATTTCCAGGTTGTCTAATGACAATTTATTTCCCAGCACTGCATCTTCTAAATCTTCTCCAGAATACTCATCTTCATCAAGGCTTCTGTTCCTTCCTCTGCTGTGCTATTAGCTCTTGAATTTCTCCAAGATCCATATCTTGAAACCCTTCCCCTCCCACCACCTTTTTAAAACCATAATCTACAATCTCTTTCATCATTTTCCTGATTGGCCCTGTTGTACATTCTCTGAAATCATATACAACATCTGGACATAGTTTTCTGCAGCAGGAGTTTATTATGCGGGACTTGGTGGCTTATGTGGCTTTTCTAGAACAGCTTTAACATCTTCAATGGTATAATCCTTCCAGACTTTTGTGATGTTATCTCTACTGGGGTTTCTCTTTCACAGCATTGACAATCCTTTCCACAGAGTACCAGTATAAGGAGACTTTAACATCCTTATCACCCCTGATGTAGAAGGCTGAGTTAGACACTGTGTTTAGAGCAAGTTAACCACTTGGAATCTTCTGTGTTGAACTCATGGGATTTTGGGTGACCAGGGGCATTGCTCAATGTCAAAAGGACTTTGAAAAGCAATTCCTCACTGACAAGGTACTTCCTGACTTTAGGGACAAAGCAACAATGGAACAAACCAATCCAGGAAAAAGTTCTCATTGTCCAGGCCTTGTTGCATCTGCTTTAAAAAATCTGTTCAGACAGGTATCATTTTTCCTCAATGATTTTCTTAATGGTATCTGGGAATTCATCTGCTGCCCCTTGGTCATCTGCTTCTCCTATTATCTTGCCATTTTTTTAATGGTTTACAGAAATTTATTAAAATTGAAAGACAGTGTGTCAATCCCATGAGCATCCATCAAGCTAGTGCCTGCAACAAAGACCACTTTTAGGCCCATTTCTGGATTTCAGTTTACATGGTACTTAGGGAAGACTGAATCTTGCCGTGTGTTAAGCCAAATCTCTGATTGAAATTGTCAAACCCTCCTTTGCTGCCAACAAATTCCCCAGCTTTAGATCCTTCAGCATCCTTTTGCTTTAAGTTGTCACATGATTTTGCTTTTTCTCGAATCATATTAATGTACGTGCATGCTTCTCTTACAACAATCCTGCACCTACATAAAAGCTGCATTTTCAATACGACATTGAATAGTATTTTGCAAAAAGTGCCAAGTTTTCATGCTTGCTGGCATTGCTGCAGCCGTGGCTTCAGAAATTTCTTTCTTTTTTTATAATGATCCTTACATTGAACTCACTCATCTTGAGAGAACCACAAAAGATCACTTTTTACTGCGATCTGCAATTTACTGAGAGACAAACAGTGCACTCAGAGATGATGAGCTTCACCTGGCATTTTAAGAGCTTACTGGCTTTGTGTAGCACTTGAGCTCGCTGGAATAGACACAGGAGGTGGCTACAAGGTTACTGCAGTAGTACAGCATGCACTACCTTAATCCATGCAGTTATGATTCAATACTGCATCTTTACATTTGCTTACAATTCTCTCAAATGTTAATAGTACCATATATGGTCCTTGTGTGTGTGTAAGTCTTGATAACTTTTAACTTTTTATAATAGATTTGTGTATATTTTATGGTAACCAATACTAATATAGACTAGTAGCTAAATGTATTTTATGCTTTCATGACATACCTTTTCCTTAATTTTTCAATATTTTAAGCTATTTGGTTCATCTTCAAGTTTGTCCAAATTGTTGCAAATCTCAAAAATTATAATATTCTGGGACCATCATCATATATTCTGTCCTTGACAGACCAAATCATCTCCAAGAATATATTTTCATAAAAAATATAAATAAAAAATAAAGAATATTTAATATATTATTATTTTAATTAAAATGATATAATACATATGCTACTTTGTGAAATCCATGAAAAAGATAAACACTTTAAAATTTATTTTCAGCCTTAGATAATATGCGTTTTCTGCTATTGCTAAGGGTTTTTTTTTTATATGATGGTATAACATCACCAAGCTACATGATTATGACCCAAGATAATTACAAGCTACAGAACTGTGTGCAATTGCATATGAACTTGAATTTTTCCTTTTATTTATAAGCCACAATGTCTCCTTGCTTCTCATTATCTTCTGCTAAACAACTAGTTTGCCCCTGTACTGACTAATCAATCAACTTTATCTCAACTTATGTATAAAAGAAGCAATAGCCTCCCCAACGTGGGTTTCCTCATATTAATAAACAATCTGTCCTTCTCTGATTACCTAAAGCTGGGAATATTGGGTCTATCCTGTGTGTCTGATCTCCAATCACAGAACATAATCTTAATAATTTGGCTTGTGACTTCTTCCTCAAATACTCTAGCATAATGATTTCTAAACTTTAGAAGTATGAGGCTACATATTCCAGCTTCAAATGCTTTCATAGACTTTCATCCTCACAAGTTATTTTTATGTTTATATATCAATCAATTGAGAGGAATGCTTTTGAATTGTTTTTATTGATAAACACAGCACCCATGTACATTTTTAAATGAATGGCTCTTACATTGGTAACACATAATAAATTCTGTCTGCAAGGGACTCCTTTTAACAAAGTAATTTTACCTCCTTCTATTTCTTTCTAATGGTAAGTTGCTCCAGTGAGGCAGCTTTCCTTAATTTATCACAGTGACTTTTTTCTTGCTAAGATATTAAAACTGTGAAGAATTTTTAACAACATTCTGTGCCTCTCATTTTACAAATGAAAAATATTGAGACCAGTGACAATGTTTTGAGTTTCATTCATCCTGTAATTAGCTAAGAATTTACAATCAAATGCTAAATTAAAGTCAATGTTAGTCACTTCACACCCTGCTGGGATGGGATGGACCATCCTTTTTTTTTTATTTTTTTTATTTCAAATTAATTATGAGAGAGCAAATTTTTAGGTTACATTGTTCTCATTTCCAAGGTAAAACTCAAGTTTTAGGAGAGCCCCTCACCAGTTGAGGGGATGGGGGGAGCGTGCTGAATACCCTCACATTGTGCACATTACATGAGATTCCCCCCAAATTCCTTCCCCCCTCCCACCAATCACCCTTTCCCTTCCCCTCCTCTCTCTCTCCTTACCCTTCCCCCTTATTAAACAATATTTGTGTTTTATCATTCATATGAGTGTGTAAGTGTTTATATATTAGTTTCATAATAGTATTAAGTACCTTGGATACTTTTCCCCCCATTCTTGAGATACTTCACTAAGAAGAATGTGTTTCAGCTCCATCTGGGCAAAAGATGTAAAGTCTCCATCTTTTTATGACTGAATAGTATTCCATGGTATACAAATACCACAATTTGTTAATCCATTTATGGGTTGATGGGCATTTGGGTTGCTTCCATGACTTGGCAATTATGAATTGAGCTACAGTAAATATTCTGGTGCAAATGTCTTTGTGGTAAAATGATTTTCATTTTTCTGGGATGAATAGAATTCTCCCTAGTAATGGAATTGAGAGACCAAATGGAAGGTCAACTTTTAGTTCTTTGAGGTTTCTCCATACTTCTTTCCATAAACGTTGTATTAGTTTGCGATCGAAGCGTCGAAGTGTTCCCTTCTGTCCACATCCATGCCAGGGTGTGTAACACACTTTGTTAGATATATTCCCAGGTATTTCATCCTTTTTGGCCCTACTATAAAAGGAATAGAGCCTTTGATTTTATTCTCAGCTTAACTGTTGTTGGTATATATGAAGGCTACTGATTTGTGGGTATTGATTTTGTGTCCCAAGACATGGTTTGACCATCTTTGAGGACTTTTCTTCAAGACTTAGATGAAAGATAAGACAAATTTGGCCCTTCTCCTCCTTCTCCATAATTTGATGATAGAGACTTCAGGTGTGAAGGGTTCACATTCAAGCTTATCTGCATGGGACTTAAGAAGAATGGAAGGAAGAACGTGACCACCTGTAAGGCAGAGCATGTGAGCAATCATCATAATCGGATCATCCCCGTTGAAGAACTGATGGATGAAAAAACTGTGGGAATGTTTAGATTCCCCGTGGGAGTTTTGTTTGTTTGGTTGGTTGGTTTTGGGGTTTTTTGTAGTTTTTGGCCAGGGCTGGGTGAACTCACAACCTCTGGTATATGGAGCCAGCACCCTACTCCTTGACCACAGGCACTGCCCTCCGTGAGAGTTAATGTAGAGGAGAATGCTGAGGACAACATCTCCTGGGAGTTAATTATGGTGAGTTGAGTGGAAAAGGGGTATCCAGCAGTCCACATGGTAGGAGAAAACATCTCTTCTTGGGTCAGTGATATTACTATTTCTTCAAAGTATAAGGCTTACAGCAATGGAATTCTCTGACTCTTTCCTGTCTTTTGATTTTTAGCACATGTAGAAACTTGATAGTTTTTTGAGTCAACACCATCATTTCTACCTTAAATGTATCTACCTTCTGCTTCAATGCCATTCTTGTAAAATTCCTCATCCATTTCTGTAATGCCCCCAATGCTTCTCTGAATCTCTGCCTCTTGCCTGCAGATCATTATCTCGGCCAGTATCTCTGCCTCTAGCCTGGAGCATCCTGGCTGACATGAGATTCCATCATTTTCCCTGCTCAAGAATGCTCAAGACTATGGTTGCTTAAAGTCCTCTCTTTCAAATACCTTCATAATCTGACCCCATAGCATGTATCCCATCTTAGTTTTCTTACACCTCATCTCAAACCTGCCCTACACAAGAGGAATTCAATGTTCAAACATTTAGTTTCCGTACAACTCCCATGCCTATGTATTATATATTAACACTATTGTCTTTCATGTGCAAAATCATTTTTATACAACTTTACCATAAACTACTTTTTTCAGAGCTAAGAAAAGTTGGGAAAGACATATTTATGTATGTAATAAATAAGTGTGGACCTTATGCAGGAATGTAAAAAATAGAAAGTCAATACAGGATAAAAATAGAAAGTCTCAAACTATTGCCATGTGACTTCAATAGATTATAGAAGAAATATCACAAAGCAATGGAGAAAGATTGAATTGACATTCAGTAACTTGGAGAAAATAGATATCCATATTTTCATTTGTTCCTACAACAACAAAATAAGCCATAAAAGTACTGAAGAGTAAATGTGCATGGAAACAAAAGGGGAGAAGTATATGTAATGTGTTATTTGCTGAAAAGATGGGTACTATATGTATTTATGTATTTTGACTATCACAGTTTTTTAAAATAAATGTTTTAATCATTGAAAAAGCAAACTTAGTGTAAAAATTAAAAATACTTTTTGTTCATAGGGAAAATAGGACTACCCAAATAATCACAAAATAAGAGTATCTTTTCAAACACAAAAGATATGGTTAATAGATATAACTAAAAATTAATTTATTCACTTAAAATATAATTAATTATTTAAAAATTTAAAATACAATGAGCTTCTCATACATTAAAAGATCAGAGGAACCCCTAGAAAAAAACAAGTGAATACTAAATAATTTTATGTAAAAGAAAGATGTTCAACCATAATTAGTAATCAAAGAAATGTAAATTAAAACTATAACATACTATCTTTCCTATCACTGTAACAAAAAAATAATTAAAGTAATAAAAATCAATAATAATGCTGGTGATGATAGAGTGAGATGAGCAAATTTATGTATTGCTGGTATATGCAAACCAGTAGAAGCACTCAAAAAGGAAATTTGGCATGACAAATGAAAATCATTAAAAATTTCTGGACACAATAGTGTGTGCCTGTAGTTGCAGCTACTTGGGAGGCTGAAGAGGAGAGGCCAGGAGTTTGAGACTAGCCTGGCAACATGGAGGGATAGTGTGTATTAAAATAAAAAAGTAAATAAATAAACAAAAATAGTTACATTTCTAAGAAATCGTCCTAAGAAAAACACGAGTTAACAGGGGATTTATTAGAAAGAATGATTTGTTACAAAGACACTCCTCACAGTGGGTTTTTTAAATTTTAAGGTTGTAAAAACATAAATAAGAGAAAGCTAATTAAAACACTATGTACCAAATAGCAGGATGATATGCAATGATTAAAAATCATGTGAGCAGGGTATACTGGATAATGGAAAAATGCCCCTGGCATGATGTTAAGGGACATAGCAAAATACAAAGTTAGATAGTATTGTATGACAACGAAAGTAAATTATACATACAGGAAGTCCCCAAATTACACATATGAACAGAGGCTATTACAGTTACGTTTTCAAGTTACAAACATCCAAATAACATATGAGTCGCACTTATGAACAGAGGCTACCACAGGTAATAGGTAAATGTACCTGTTCCAATTTATATTCAAATTCAATTTAAGAACAAATCTACAGAAGCTGTCTCATTTGTAACCTGAGCACTTTCTGTGTATTCTAGTGTGTATGTATGTGTCTAAGTAAGTACACCAAAATTTAATCAGCGGTAATAATACAATACAATGTTGGAGATGGTGCCCCAGTTAATTATTTTTGTACTAGTCTTTGGTGTATTTTCAAATGTTTTGATGGAAAACTAAACAAAAATATATAATTAGGCTGGCCTTGGGGGCTCACACTTGTAATGTGGGAGGCCAAGGTGGGAGGATCTCCTGAGTTCAGGAGTTCAAAATCAGCCTGTGCAAGAGAGAGACCCTTCTTTACTAAAAATATAAAAATTAGTCAGGCATTGTGGTGGGTGCCTGTAGTCCTGGGTACCTGTAAGGCTGAGGCAGGAGAATGACTTGAGACCAAGAGTTTGAGGTTGCAGTGAGCTAGGCTGATGCCTCTTCACTGTAGCCTGGGCAACAGAGTGAGACTCTTACAAAAAAAAAAAAAGAAAGAAAGAAAGAAAAAAGAGAGAGAGAGAAGGAAGGAGAGAAGAGAGAGAGGGAGAGAGAGAGAGAAGAAGAAGAAGAGGAGGAGGAGGAGGAGGAGGAGGAGGAGGAAGAGAGGAGAGGAGAGGAGGGGAGAGGAGAGAAGAGGGGAGGGGAGGGGAGGGG